>PVJO010005014.1:0-103106 GCA_004026905.1 Hystrix cristata | reverse complement strand
AGGCAATGAATCTAGAAATCAATGGCAACAAAACCCACAGAAATGATGCGAACACGTGGAAATTGAACAACACCTTCTTGAATAATTAATGGGTCATAGAAGAAATCAAGAATTTAGACAGTTCCTAGAATCAAATGATAATGCCAGTACAACATACTGGGAACTTATGGGACAAAATGAAAGCAATCCTAAAAGGGAAATTTATAGCTATGAATGCCCACAACAGAAAAACAGAGCAGGCGCAGATAACTCAATGATGCAGTTCATGGTTCTAGATAAACAAGAACAATCTAAACCCAAGGAAATTATAAAAACCAGAGCAGAAATTAATGCAATTGAGACTAAAGAAACAATACAAAGAATCAACGAATTAAACAGATGGGTCTTTGAAACAATAAACAAAATAGACAAACCCCTAGCCAGCCTTACTGAAAAAGGGAAATATCTAAATCAATGCTGTCAGAAATGAAAAAGGTGAAATCACAATGTACTCTGATAAAATCCAGAAGACTATTAGTAACTACTTTGACAACCTGTACAGTAATGGAGAATTTGGCAGAAATGGATGGATTCCTAGATACATATGAACTACAAAATTTGAAACAAGAGGACATAAAAACTCTGAATAATCCAATATCAGGCAGAGGGATTGACAAAGTAATAAAAAACACTACCAAGATGGGTAGCAGAACTACATTACTCCAAGATCTACTGATTCCCTAGCCTGGGCCCTTCGTCTCTTTCTCTTTTTCTGTCTACATACTATGGCTTGCTTCAAGAATCACTGAGAACCTGCTCTTAATTTCCCTTCTAAAATGAAACCATGTTTGCTCCTTAGAATGTTTGTTGGTTTCCTTTGTCCCATTCTTTTTAAACAAATTTGTCACAGAAAACATACCTTAGTAAGAGCCAGATTAATGTTTATCTCAGTGGAAATTTTTCTCTGCGATTATGTCTCCCACTTATCCTACATTTACAATCCATATTTCTTATAGTAATTTGGCTTTGTAAACTCCTCTCATCCATGAATCACCCCATTTTTTTTTCTAAACTTCTGATTCCCTTTAGGCTTTCTGGCTTTTGAAGGGGTGATATTACATTTTTGACAACTATGTAAAGCTATGATCTTCTGTAATCTTCAATAGGAAATATCTAAAGGCAAACAAGTCTTTTCCTAACTTGCTCTCATTGGAGTATGATGTTGTTAAGTTATAATGCTAATGAAATCTCTTCTTCATGTATTTCAGCAAAGGAGATGCCTACATTGGGTTAGGAATGCTGGAGATTTACTGGGGAGATTTCTCTAAAGGATGAAGTAGTAAGGGGGAAAAGTAGGCAGAGAGGCTTAAGGGCATGATCGAGGTTTGAAAACTATGAAAGGAGAGAGAGGAAACAGGGTACACAAGGTATTGTTCTGTGGTATCTTTCTGAGAAACTAACATCCAGGCTGACAAGAGCCCTAGAGTAAAAGCTGGTGGTGAGAAGCATCCCACACTGGGAAGGAACAAGACATAGCTGGTCACTCTATCGTGCTCACACCGGCTGCAAAGCACCCTGGTAGAAATGTGGCTTCAGGCTTACCAGGCAGCAGCTCTGGGCTGTCAGTCAACTACACTCTCTTCGAAAGACTCTCTTGAAGAGGGTCTGCCTGGTGTGTCTCCAAGGTCGTCACAATGCTTGATCCATCTTGGGAAAAATGTACTCACAGAAATGAACTAAGAGATCATTAAAATAAGGGAATAAAACAAAACCCACCTTGACCCATTTATTTAATTAAAACGAACTCATTTTCAAAATGCACAACTAGACTTTAATTCAAACTCTTGGGGGAAAGGTGGCAGGAGTGCGTGTGTGTGTGTGTGTGTGTGTGTGTGTGTGTGTGTGTGTGTCTGGGACACAGGTCAGTGACTCAGTCTTTAGGAGACACTGGCTCTGCTCTGCAGTCTGGAGAAGAAAGGAAGGGGGCGCGATTCCCTCTCCCGTTTGAGAGATGAAGCATCTGTAAATTGTGGGGACTTTGCCTCTAGTGTCTCTTTTTGCACTTCATTATTAGCCCTTAGGTTGGGAAAATAAAGAGGCTTGCACAGATGAGTGTTTCTCATTGTAGGATTCTTAAGGTTAGAGTCTGTATTTTGGGAGAGTTTGCCTTTTAAAACAAAAAAGGATATACATGGTTTTAAAAATTATTTTCATTTTTTTTCCTATTGTTATAAAATAGTGAAAACTTGGAGATATTTTAAAAATTTGATTGCCCCAGGAATGATGTCTTCAGCAGCAGCAGGAATTCCTTCACAGCTGCCGCCAAAAATAGGTTTCAAACAAGGCGGCCTCAAGGCCTTTCTTATTCTTTGCATTTCAACTGGGAGTCTGAGGAAGAAGGACAAGGATTGAAGAAGAATCTAAATCACTTTAAAATTAATTCTTTCTGACTCTCTGTGTGCCTTGCCATGAATTTTATGGAAAAATCACAGAATTCATTTTGTTAATTTGGTCAGATAAGTGGAAACCTGCTATGACAACCCTCTGGGCTTGAGCGATGTGAGAGAGAAATAAGGCAGCAGTGGATAAATTGTCAGAAAAGGAGCAAGATCAACTTTACACACTTAGAATTGGCATAAGATGTTACTTTCAAAGTTTTTTCTCTTAGCTACACTTATTGATAACTATCTCAGTGATTTAGATTGATACAATTTGCCCTTTACCCTTAACTATTCACAAAAAGCTTTTGATTTGTGGTACGGGCAAAAGCCAGACAAACCCTTTCAAACTTATATTTTTACCAATAAGCTATTTTAATAATGAGAATTGAGTTATTAAATTATCAGAAATTAACAAAGAGTGACATTTGACCTGTTGAACACGAGGGATGGGCAAAATGGTCCTGTCAGTTTGGGGAATTAATAGTAAAATTCCTGTAAGAGTTTTTGCCACAGAGAACCTTCAGCTGGCTCTTGGTGGGAATGAATCATATTCTCACTTAAGCATGTACTTTCCTGTTATGAAGATAAATACTCTAATTTTATCTCATTTATATAATGTGGGAGTTCCCCTCCTATGGCATTTTGTTTTATTGCTATGCTTAATATATCAAGACATACTTAAGAATATTAATATGAATTTACCTTCTCAATATTTTTCTCTATTCTCACTTTTCTGATTTTATAGGCTGTTACATGTTTTGTTGTTGTTGGTGGTGGTGTTGTTTTTTTTTTTTTTTTTGGTTTGTTTTTGATTCTCATCATGCTTGTCTTTTTACACATTCATGAATTTTACTACATATAACCCATTGGATAAAATCCTTTATCTGTAATGCTCTGTGTGGCTGTCCATGACAATGAGTTCTGGTCTCTCCCAGCCATCCCCATCTGAATACTTTCTGTTTTAATACCATGGAATTGCTCATTTTTTTTGCATCTATTCACTGTCTGTTTTTGTTTTTTGGGGTTTTTTTTTGTCTTTATCTAATATTAGCTGCATAGACTCTCCTTTCTGCCTCCCTCTTTTACCTCTCTGTTCCTTTTTCTTCAGATAACTCCAAATCCTTTTTCAAACCTCAGTTCAGTATTTTCTTCCTTGCTGAAGACTGTGGTTCCCGCACTCTGCATAGGGGCTCCACCTCTGTCTTCTCATGGTAGCCTTTTTATACTCTGACTTTCCACATTTTGTATGTGCCTGTCTCCCTCCAACATAAGCACATGTCCTGGGGACAGGAATCATGTCTCATTTGTCTTGCATCATACTCCTTGCAATGTTCCTGGAACATAATGCATGTGCAATAAACATCTGTAGAGTAAAACTTCAGTTTCCTCTGTTCCTTTTAATTTACTATATCCACAACACTGGTAGTCCTGGCATTTGCATTTCTCCGGCCACAATGTCTTAGGAATTTTGGCTAGCTTGGGAATGGTATTATTTGAACTCTAGATAGTAGTTTATGCAATCATTTTAATTCTTTAATGTTATCTAAGTCGAATAGGAGGCCTTTAGACTCGGAAATTACTGAACATAATGTGAAAAGCTGTGCATATGAAAGAAGATCTGAAAGTACAATAACTTGAAAAACAACATAGTTTAGTGGCTAATGTGACGCAGCCTTTAATTTTAATCCTTATACTGCTGATGACTGCAATGCAACTTTAAGTGAATCATGGGTTCCTTCCATTTCTTTTATGTAAATTCAAGATCCTAACGCTTCACAAAGTTATTGTGAAGACCAGCTCAACCAAGTGATTCAAAGCTTCCAGCAAATATATGCTTCCTCAGAAATTCTTGACAAAAATGTAATGTAAGGACTGTTTTTTTCTATTGATACACACTGATTCTGAAATGTGCCAGAGCAGAATAATGAGTGTCTGAGTATTATGCTAGAGGGATCTAAGTTAATAACCCAACAGACAATTTTCACTCCCGTTGATTTCTTATGCAACTTTGCTAAGAGTGAATGGATACAAAAGTATAGAGGACAGGCTGCTATCATCTATCCTAAAACTGAAGAGGAAACCTGATAGATTCCTTCAGAGAAGAATATTCTTCTGCCCCTTCCTGAAAACACTGGAATTTTGCAGTTATTTGAGAATCTAGAATCTGTCTCTAGCTGTCACTAAGTTTGGAATTGGGGCAAGTTACATTCTTCTGGGAGTCCTCATTTCCTCAATTCCTTTTCTCTCATCATTCAGGAGGAAGGAATTTATGGTTTTTAAGCTTTAACACAGTAAGATCTTTGAGGAAGCATTGAGCTCCATGAGGAATTGGCAACTTAGAGAGCTATCTGGGGGCTTGAGGCACAAATCTGTATGAGTGTCTCCCAGGCCACTCCTCTTGAGCCAGACACATGGCCAACTTCAGGTAGAAACAGCCTCCAGGTTGACAGAAGGGACCACTGGTGTGTTTTGAAAAGCATATACAAGATTCTCTCACGATGGCTTGCCAAATTTTCTGAAGCTATCTGAACATTTTAAGGCCTCAGTGGGCAGAAATAAAATACATATGAATAAAAGAGAGTTGGAAGCAATTTTCTATCAATATTTTGGGTCTGTCATTTGAATTCTGTCTAATTTCAAATCTCATGCTTCTGCAAACACTACTGTTAACAATGTTGATGATAATAACTCCTAAAACTTGTGGAATAAGAAGCAAGTGCCAAACATTCTTCTGAATGCTTTGTATGAGTGATCTCAGTTAATGCTCACAATGGCCCTATGCAATAGATATTTCAGGCTTGGATTAGAGAATGGAGAAAAGGAGAGACAGATAGGTTTAGTAATTTACTCATGGTCTTGTTTGTAGAAAGTAGGATGTAGACCTAAATTACATGCATACAGAGCCAATTCATGCTATTCTGTCTCCCTGAATAACTCTAGCCACTTGGGTTGTTATAAATTGGTTCCTTCGTTTCTGTGCTTAGATTTAAATTGATTACCAATTTTTGTTGTCACTGCAGCCTTCTGTTTCTTCCTTGTCTAAATTCTGTCCTCTTGATTACCATGTTCTGCACTGACTTTTAGCGTACTTGCCAGTCCCGGTCTTCACTCTCTCTCTTCCATTCTGTTCTCTGGTCTCAGTTAGAAGGCAGCTATATCTCCATTCTTAAGAGACAAAGATACGGCTTCTATACATAGAAATCAGAGTCAACATATCACCTTATGGGAGTCAGAGTGCCTGGGTAAAGTCCTATCTCTTTTCTATTTTTATTTTGACAGAGGCCAGGGTTATGGAGGCTGTAGATAGATAATATTGTCTGTGGCTGCTATAACAAATTGCCACATGAGCGAGTGACTTAAAACAACAGATATTTCTTCTCTGAAGTTAAGCTGTTGGTAGAGCTTCATTCGCCCGGCGGGGGGGACATGAATTCATTCTTGGGTCTCCCATCTTCTGCTGCTGTCAGCATGCCCTGACTTGTGGCCACTGCATTGTCTGTTTCTGTGATCACATTGTCTGCTCTTACTCCATCAAGATGCCCTCTGCCTCAGTTTACAAGGACATGTAGTGGCTTTTGCCACCAAGATAATTGGGTAAGGGCCTCCTCTCACAATCAATTTAATCACATATTTTCCTATGTAATGTATTTCTCCTTCTTTCACCATGTGATATTATGTTTACAGGTTCTGGGTATTAGGATGTGGGTATATTTTCCTGGGGGCCACCACTGAACCCACGACACATGGCCGGGCTGGAGTCACTCTGCTACGTGGGCTCAGGCCAGACATTGTACTTGTTGAGCTCCAGCCAAACTTGGACTTCTCAGTACAGCGTTCTAGGCAGCCATGATCTACAGGCTTTGGAGATAAAATCCATTTTCCATCTAGGATGATCTATAAGTCACCCTTCATCTGTCAGCCATAATGTTTGGTGTCTGTTATTCTTGCCAAACTGACAGTCAAAGCCAAGTTTATAAGACGATGGGAAGGGCTGAAGCACGTTACTTCTCTGGTTTACTGGTGAGAGGATAAATGATGCGAAGATTTAATCATCACTGAGGAAAACAATGTTTTCGCATGCACTAGGGAGCAACTTTCCTGAATTTGCTTAAAGAAGAATGCTGTCTTCTTCTGGCACATTTCATCCTATTACTTTTGGTTATCAGGCTTTCAAAATCTTAAAATCTACCCAGAGTTATATTCATTTTACTTTACTTATAATCTAGACTTTTCCATAAAAATATAATCAAAAACTTTAGAAAACAGAGCCCATAAATTAAAAAAAAATACACTCTGTAGAATTTCTTTTTGGCCCTCATTTCAATTTCTAAAAATCTTTTCACTTATATATTTGGTGTTGGTTTCAGTTTTTTTGTTTCCAGCTTAGGAAATACTCATGTACAGTATTTGAAATTAAGTAACTTGTTAGGAGAAGGCTATGCAGTATAATAGTTTGCTGTTTGGATAAATTTGATTCAACTCCTGACTGTGCCGTTTGGAGAGACTGGTGAACTTGGGGCAAAAGAAAATGATCACAACTGCTTTGCTGATGGTAGTGAGAGCCAGGATTGAAATCCATAAACCTTCTTAATACAGTTGTTGCCCAAATAGGTGAACATTCTCTAGGTGCCTTAAAGGTCCACGAAGGGTAAGTTTCCTTTGACTTAATAGGGCCATTTTGAAAATAGAAACATCCTATTCCAGTTCGGTGATAGAAAGCTCATATAAAATGGAACCTGACTATCAGCCAAACACTTTTTGAGTACCAACAAAAGCCACATGGACTTGGCTGTCTGTGCCCTCTGATTAAACAGTGGCATCACTGGGGAAGAATAATTTTGAGGATAATTGTATTCTACATTGAAATATTTTTGGAAACACAAATGGTAGGAAGCCTATTCAGTTGAAAGGACTTTGTTTCTATTAGAATTTCATTGACAATAAAACAGTTTTTCTCTGTAAGTGGTTGGCATGCTGATTTCTGCTAAAGCATTTCTACTTATGTGTTCATTGGCTTAGAACTAGAATACTTATATGTTGAAGGTGATTAGAAAAAAAATCTTAATACATATGCACAGATTTGTGTCTCTTGGAAAAGATAATTGCTTTCCTTCTGAACTCCTCTCATAGTCTCATTTTTCTTTATCCTTAAATTTCTCAATATATCATACTATTTCTATTTTAATATCCGCTTTTTGTGTATGAATTGTTCAAAAAAATTGCTCACATAAAGAGCAGCCCCGAATGTCCATTCTATTAAGCCTCTGTGCAGTGCTCTTTGAACTGTATGGGGCACTTGGGAGACACCAACTGCTTGCACTGAGCACACATCTCCCTCAGATGGGAGATGGAAAGTGGTTCTGCCTGGGAGGAAGTGCAGATCAGTGTTTAGAAAGAACTTGGGCTTTGAAGGCTGCAGACCTGGATTCAAATCTGAGTTCTACAACTTCAGCTGCTTTCCAACCTTCAGTAAATCCCTTAACATTGAATTATCATTATTTCGTTATTTTTAAAATGATCACAATAATACAAATCAGCAGAGTTGCTTTGGAAGGAGCCAATTGGCACTGTGTTTGGCTCATAGCAGATGCATAGTATCTAAATTTCCATCTTCTCTTTCCTTTTGGATATAAAACAAACAAAACCAAAACAACAACACACATATGCCTAAAACAAATCGAACAAACCAAAGCAAACCAAATGGCCCTATATGAATACATGAATATTCAGATTTTGCTATTTAATTCTTAGTGATTCAAGGAAAATCTTTGAGCCAATGTTGCATTTCCTCTCATAACAAAGAATTTGGCACAAGGACTAATCATTTGATTAAGCGTCAAGTTTGCTTAGTATCATCCTTTTAAAAATACACATTCTTGTATCTTTTTAGTTCAGTTTGTTTTCTAGGAGTTATTTGAATAATCTCATATGAAAATGATATATCAACCTCATTTTTAGCCATATGATACAATCATTCATTCACTACCTATTCAAAAATATTTATTGAGTGAATAGAAGTTTTAAAACCTGAGGTAGTTCTAAAAGCAAGTGGACTAAGTTGACTAAGCAATATCATTCTTCTATTTGCACATTCCTTTGTTCTTTTATTTACTCAGACCCATTGGCTTAAGCTGACTCATTCACTGAGGAAATATTTGTACACCTACAATTGATAACCATTAGCTATAAGGCCTAATATCCCTTCTCTCTCATTAATTATAGGTACTGAGAAGTTTGAATAAGAAAGTAGAAGATCATTATACATTTTTCTTTCAACCACTCTAACCACTTTGAGGAAGATTTGAGGTAGCCTGGAGAGCTTGGACTAAAAAGTAGACAGTAAAAGTGTCTAATGTAGCAGTAAAGAGTTTGTCTCTGACTTCAGAAAGGTTTAGGCTTTTGATTTCTATCTGTGTCAATTCTGACAAAGGTGGGAAATCTATTTTCTCAGTCAAATTATGTGGAAGATGCATATGCTTTAAAATGTGTGCATGTGTTTATCAGTTTATGTACATGTATTTATATTTAAATTTTTGGAATAGCTATGGAAAGTTTGGCTTAATACCTCATCCTCAGATTTTGGAGCTGGTACTGCATCCTTACTTTCAACTAGAACTTGGACCTCCTTCCAGGTTGTCTTTTTCTGGGGATAGCCTCCTTTCTGAGGGATAACAGGATTGTGATTGTATTGGAGCACTGAGGATCACAGATGGGGAAGGGACCATGTCACATGTGTTTGTTAGCTTCATGTTACTATAAGAAAATTCCTGTGACTATTTATAAAGAGAAAGGGTTTATTTTGGTTCCTGTAGGTTCCTTCTAGTCCAAGATTGAGGAGCCCATTTCTTTGGGTTTCCCATGAAGCGATTATGGAGAGCACGTGGCAGAGCAACCAATTCATATCATTGCTACGAAGCAAACAAGAGAGGAAGAGGAAGAGACAAGAGTTCAACAATCCCTTTTTGGGGCATTCCCTCAATGACTTAAGGACCACCCACAAGGCCTCATCTCCTGAAGATCCCACTACCTCCCCTGAGACCACCCTGGGGTCTAACCCTTCCATACACGGGCCTGTGAGGGACACTTCGCAGAACCATAGCACCACGGTGATAAGAATTTAACTCTTAGAGGGTATGAAAGTATACGAGTAATAGTTCTCCAAGGAAACAACCAACATATCAACATATATAATAAAACAGTAACTCCTCATCATAATAAAATCACACTAAGAATGAGAACACTAAAAGTCCACATATTGATCAAAAGTAAAAATCCTATACTGATTACAAATGAAACAAAAGATTTATATTTCTCTGTCAGGGCTAACATACGTATCTCAAGTCTAACCCCGCTTTGTCCTGCAATGTAGTGGATTCACACGAGGCTGCTTTATTCATCCATTCAGGTGCACACTAAGTTCTGCAGGTGAGGAGTCTAACTGAAGACGCTTCTTATGAAGCCATAGGTGCGGGCTGGTAGAGAGCTAGTGGAATAGGTCACTGGGAGTATAGACCACCTGCTCATGCAATTTAATTTTACCTTCAGGACCTGCTCAAATTTTATCTTACAGTAATATAGCAATTCCTCTTGATAATGGCATGCTGCAGAGCTGATTTGCTCACTCACACTGTGTTGCACCCTCCTTTAAGAGTGACTTTGTGTCCTACAGTAAAGGTAAAAATCGACGTATCCTAGATCCCTGTACAACTAGCTGTTATGTGTAGTCACACAAATTTGGGAAGAAGTAAGGCATAGGCCATATTCTGTCCCTTTTTGTTTTCTGCTGGGAATCAACTTGGAGGCATAAATTCTTTTACCAGGAATACTGCCGTGTTTAATCTTTAGTGTCTGGGTATTAATAGGCATTTGTGGTGGTGATTGCTTAGTGGGGGCTTTCTGATTTTTGGTCTCCTGATGACTGGCTTGCAGTTACTACTGAGTGCTTTTCTTTCAGACTGTTTTTAAGAGCAGTTTTGGGTTCACAGTAAAATTGAGAGGAAGATAGAGAGATTTTCTGTGTATCTTTTGTCTCCATAAAAGCACAGTCTCTCCCCAGCTGGGCGTTGTTGATTTTAACTGGAAAATGACAATCTCTGAGGAAATTACTATCTTGGTGATCAGTTATATAGTGTTCTAATGGTTATTTTGAAGGTATAAACTAGAACTGTTTCTTCCAGTATTTCTAAGGATTTTAGAAGAACTAATTTCTAATGAAATGCCTAGGAGTGTTGCAGTTACTTGCACTGAAATTTGAGTGATACAGAACACTCTGTTTTATGTGCTAGGATATCAGACAATATCCATTTTATGAAGCAACTCCGGGCACATTTTCCCCTGATACCCTAGAGCTAGATATTATGTCTCTCCTGAGTTTGATACCAAGTGAAAGCCTAGTTTATTTCAAAACACTGGGAGTTCCGTTGTGACTTGTCCATAGGCCTTGCCCCAGTCTCCAAACGGCATCCTGATCAGCGGCAGACACTCGCTTGTCTTTAAGTCCACTGGGTCATGAGGGCCAAGTGGCAAAGCTGGTTGTACTACCAACTGTACCATCTGTTACCCCAGACCTCACTGCAAGCTAACATCAGTCTGATCGCTTCTTAATTTTTGAGCAGTAAATCCACTTTTTGTAGATGCTGCCTTTGAAATTCATAAAGGTTCAAAGGTTGCTATGTTATTTTGTTAGTGGCAGTGGCTTCTGTAGAGGGAGTTATCATGACATACTGTAGATCTCAAATGCCCAGAAACAGGGTGGTATCTCTTAGTGGCCCTGAATGCTTTCCAATTGATATGTGGACATATCTGGACACAGATGCCGTGTACTTTTACGGGACTTTTCTTTGTTCTCTGGAATACATGTATCATATCTACGGCCTTAAGGGGACGTGATATTTCCTATTCACCAGATTTTTCTTCATGATGTCGGTAATGTAATGGTCTACTATGTGGTCCAGTTTGTCGATAGGAGTTGCACTATTGATACTGGTAAGTGAAAAGGAACTGTTTTGGGTTCTGTTTTCATTATTAGGATAGTGAAAAGCATGTATGAAATATTTGCACATTTCAAGTGTGGGAGATATTTTAGTTTGTTCTGAGAGAGAGATCACATCTGGAACAGCAACTGCAGTTGATAGTGTACGATAATTCATTGTCATCCTGAAATAACCATCTTGTTACTCATAATCCAAAGAGGCAAGTGGAATGTGGGTAAAATAGGACTCAGTATCTTTGTATATTTCAAGTTTTACATGGTGGCACCACTCTCTGAAATTAATCTGTGGGTGACATACTGCCTTCGGCTTGTCACTGTGGTAAGGAAGGAGAACTTCACGGGCTTCCACCGGTTCTTTTGGATAAAAGGATCACGCCGTGGAGTTAGGGAGCCCTTATGGGAATTTTGCCAGAAACCCACCAAGTATTTTTAATACAAGTACACACTCTTCAAATTAATAATAACCCCACATAACATGTTCATGGAGCCTACTATTAAACAGACTGGAACCAAAAATCTCTCAATACCCATAACTCCTGTTCTAGTCAATGGGCCACAGTACGTTTGAATTCCTTAGACATTTCTGGTTCCTTTTCCTGGGAGCCACTTGGGAGGGGAAAGAATATAAACTTCGTTGGCTTTAGTCACTTTAAGTAGTATTTTAGCTGGCTCAAGAGCTTGGATCTCAATATCCTCTGGGGTCAAAAGCTAGCTGTTTACTTACGGTGCCTCCTGTGTTCAGGAGACTGTCCTCTGTCAAGGCCGTACAGGCTCATTGGCATAGCGGACCCAAGACAAGGGCTTCTTCTCTTCTCCAAGTATCTCAAGTCACGAAGCCAACAAGGGCAGCTCTTCCTTCTCTAACCCACAATAGGGAGAAAAGTAGCCCACCCTCGGTCTGGGCTATGGATCCCTCCCCTTTATGCAGGCTCATGAGTCCTAACATTCAGTGCCTGTCTAGTGGGAGACCAAGCAACCTACTTCCCAGCAATCTCAGTGCCTGGGACACCAAAAGTTAGTTCCAGCAGCATGAATTACTCAGATACTGATGCTCAAATATCACCTGATTGGTCAGGCTGAGGAATTATAGGGGGAATCAGGAAAAAATGTGTGTAGAATAGTGCAGGGTAATGCCCGGCCAAACAGAGGCAGAGGGATTCCAGTTTGTGGTCCCAACCACCTGAGGCTCTTCAGGATGGATTTGCCAACTGACTATACTACTGATTTAGTATCTTACCAGAACATATTATTTTATAACCTTGTATTTTATTTCCTGATCTAAAAATCTCATTTCTGGGGCCAATTATAGGAAGTTAGATTTGAGAGATCTGGAGGGTAATAGAGCTGAATCACATGGCCAGAGGGTGGCAGTAGCACACACAAGTTTAGCGGATTACACTGACACGCTTACAAGGGAGAGAACACCCTCTCAGCAGGAGCCTGCCTGAAGCTATGGCTGGGGGCAGATACTCGGGAGAGGAAGAGGGGCCAGTGAATTCCTGTGAGAACCGAGATCAGAGAGGGTGTTTCTCCTAGGAGACAGAGGTGCTATCATTTAGCAGACCTCAGTATGTCAGGCAGTCAATCTCCGGGACAGAGAGCTGACTATTGCGACAGCAGTTTACATGTTGGGTCAAGTTTAATGGGGTGTACAAGGCAGGCAGTTTCTAAATGGTTAATGCTTGCTTGAGTGGTGATTTTAAAAACAGTTCAGTGTGTCAGAATTTTAGTTTGGTACCAGTGGACCTTTGAGCTAGCAGGTGTCACCTTGGAATAAAAAGAAATAAATGGCTTAAGAGCCAATACACGGAGGTCATCTTTGACATATTTATATACCAATACCTACTTTCCAGGATATTCTTGGGGATCAGATATGAATACATGCCAAGTGCTTAACAAAGTAAGTGATGCATAACAATGACACAATGAATGTTATAATTCTTTCCTGGATACAGCAGTCTCTGCCCAGAGAAAGCCTATGAAATAGAGGCAGGAAGCAGGCACACACTAAAATGGAATGAAAGATAGTTGGTAGTTCTTCATAATTTTTGAAGAGCAACTAAGAGACACAGTACAGTATGTGTTTCATTGTCGGAATTTCAGTTTTGTTCTAACTAGAGACAATGCGGTTCTGAGTATAGATTTATAAATTGTCACCTAAATGTAATGTATAGACAGAAATTTTCCTTGAAAAATTGGCTTAGTGTTTTCTATGGATTTCATACTTGCTGAAAGATGGTTTTCTGCTCATTTCTTTTCAAACCTTTTTAGTAAGATTTTCATAAACAGGACACACTATCCTGTTTTGTTGGTTTCTCCAGGAAGCAGTCAATTTAGCGTAATATTTGGCATTACACTGAGAAATAGCCAGAATTCGTGTATCACTTAGGTTTTTGAACAAAAAGTAAAACCTCAAGGCAAATCAAAAAATAAATCTTAAGTATCAACACTGTGTGCTTGCTTGAGAAATTTGCTGTTTGGAGTTTTAAAACATATGTTCAGGAGGAGATTTTGTGAGAATTCAAAGTTATTCCTAATACTTGGAATTTCCCATACTTATAAATTAGTTACTGGCCCTCTCAAAATTTTCAAGAGTTACCAGGTAGCAGTGTGCTACAACCAGGACAGCCCCTAACGCACAAATGCTTCTTATAGGAAATCATTATAATCATTTTTGATGACTCACTTTAACGTCACAAATGAATCCAACTCACATTTCGCAATTTCTTGCAAATCAGACTTTCTGTCCTCCTAAGATTGCCTTGTTCAGTGACCAACTTGGAGAAGAATAAATTTCTAGTAAGGCTTTGGACTTAGTAGGTTCCCTGAAAGGTTATGTGGTAAGGAATACCAGTGCATACCTGTGTTGTAAGTGTTCTCTAGAAAGTGGAGAT
This sequence comes from Hystrix cristata, assembly GCA_004026905.1. Classification (NCBI taxonomy): domain Eukaryota; kingdom Metazoa; phylum Chordata; class Mammalia; order Rodentia; family Hystricidae; genus Hystrix; species Hystrix cristata. Next base: position 88,800 of record PVJO010005014.1, on the reverse strand, counting down.
AAGAGAAAATCTCAAATTTGTAGATAAATGGATGAAAACTTAAATCAAGATCAACATTATTTATCCTGGTAACTCGGTTTCCAAGATTAAAACACCAAGGATATAAGAGTACCCTGAACATGGTATAATATATGTTACTTTCCTTGTCTACATAAGGATTGGTAGTTGCAAACAAGGAATATGTTTTGTCTCTTCAAGCCAGGAAAAGGGGAATTTAAAAAAGACATTAGGTAGTTAAGAAATAAATTGGAGGGTTAGAGAAACAGGCTGAAGCCAAGCTGAGCTTTCGACTCCCAGTGTCACTCTCAGCTTTGATAATAAAACTTTTCTAGCGGTGGAGTTAGCACCTGATCTCTGTGTGCCAGAAACCTCATTTTGTTGCCACTGTAAGCAAATCAACTTTACTGTTTTCCAAAGCTGTTCTCCTGGGCTGCTACTGGTGTCAGCAAAATGGTGTCCTACTCAGGGTCTCTTTCTTTAGGTTACTCATTTCCAAGTTGATGCCCTTTATGGATATTTATGACATCCAGAAGCTAAACTTCCAGTTCTCGCCGAGCAAAGGCCCTGAGGAGAAAAGTGTTTTGGATTCTATCAGAAGAAGTTGAGACTTTCAGAATGGGTATCACCAAACTGTAGGAGTGTATTAAAAAGATACCAGCTTCCTTCATACTACTTTTCCTTAGGTCTAATCATGTGGTGGACTGATATAGTCAATTTGAGCAGGAACGCCCATCTGGACTGAATTGGTGTTGTTCTGGGTGTAGAAGATCAACCTGAAGGTTACTGCCAACACAGTATAAAAGAGAACGGGAGCAGACGATAGGGGCTGGCCGTTTCCCAGGAGAAGCTCTGTTGAGGCTGGTTCTCCAGAAGGGAACTTGGCTGTTCTCGTTGCACAAGGAACTCGGGGCCTTGTTGTCGTCGGGGATGGCTGCTGTTTGCTTTGGGTGAGCTCTGGTCTTCATCTCCACTGCAAGCACTGTATCCTCATGCCAGTATAGATTTCTTCAGCCTTTTAGTGCAGACAAGACACACATGGGACATTGCTGTGGGCTCCCAGCCCTTGATTGGATCTTTCAGGTCTCCAGTGGCTAGATAGATGTTCTGCCCTCTTCCTGCGTTTGGCTTGTGTGTGAATGTTGTAACTTGTGTATGTCCTGTATTAAATCTGCTCTCTTGCAAACCATTGACTCTAGAAAATTAATTAATATGAATAATACTAAAGTTTTTTTTCTTTTATGTACGTGTACTGGGTACTTAACAATGGGCTAGGTGAAAATGTAACAATCTCTAGTTTGCAGATGAACAAATTGAAGCTTTAAAGAGATTAGTTTGCCTTTGCTTAGTGACTGGGTAGAGTCAGGGCTTGGATCCCTCCATATCTGACTCCCAACTCTGGGTTGGAAATTCCTATATGATGCCATCTCATAAATCCAAGCTCTTCTATGGTACTTAAATCCTGTTTCTTTTTCTTAAATCTTGCCTAAGACCTGCCAAGTGTTGTTCCTTATTAACTCTCTGCTGGTGCTATTTATTCAAAACTGAGCCCACTCAGCAGCTCTTCCAGCCTTCCCACTCAAGATGAAAGGGGGTAGACTCAGGGGAAATGGGTCAGATAAGAACAAAGACTTATCTGGGGTTCTATTAGACTAGGGTGTGAAGAAAACCACTTTGGCACCAAGAGAATTAGCCTGCAATGCTTCAGCATAGAGGAATGTAAACAACCTTTTTTAAGTTTCCCCTTTCTCACCACAGAGCTGTGCAGTATCTGAGCAGGGCAATGAATGCAGTGCAGTGCACAGAATCTGAGCTGCAGTGGTTCTTGCTTGATTTCTGATTGTGGCTCTGCCAGTAACAGGTAGTATCAGTTTCAATGATTTAACTCTTCTGAACCTCAGTTTTCTTATGTGTAAAAGGTACCTCATTTCCAGAGTTAGGTGACTATGACACACAATATTTTGACCCCCTTCCTTCCTTGTGTATTTTAGCCCATCCCTGGAACACAGTCTAAGACAAAGCTACCTGCTGCTATGATCTAATAGACATTTGTGTATCTCAGAATTCGCATGTTGAAATGCTAACCCTCAAGGTGATAGCATCAGGAAGAAGGGCCTTTGGGGGTGTGATGGGACTAGAGGCCTTGTGAAATGGACCAAAAGGAGCTCATTCACCTCTTCCACCATGTGAAGACACAGCAAAAAGTCACCATCTATGAACCAGAAAGTGCCCCTTCATCAGACACTGAATCTACTGGTGATTTAATTTCACACTTTCCAGAATCCAGAAATGGGAATAATAAATTACTGTTGTTTATAAGCCATCAAGTCAATAGTACTTTGTTATAGCAGCCCCAAGACATTTACCAATATCATCGTCATCTCAAGGATGCAAAAGTGAGATTAAAAGGCGAGTGAGGCAGGAAATCAGGGAAAGCAAATACAAGGGGGTGTGCTGTGAATACAAGAGTGACTGCTAGTTGCTCTTAGCCCTGAAAAAAATTTTAGAGACCTTAGAGAATCTTTGGGCCTCAGAACAGTTTGTTCAGGAAAAGAATGGTAATCAGTTTACCACTTGGATTCTTTGCATTCCTGTCACTAATTGACCAAAGTCGGCCCTGTGAGACTGCCCCGTACTGTTGGGATGTGGTATAGTCCTTGTGGTTGGATGCTGGAGCAGCCAAGGAGGAACTTGGATGTTGGAAGTTGTGGGTTTACTGTCTTGATGGGTCTAAGGCACAGTCCCCACTGCGGAAGGAATATACAGAGACAATACAGTGGGAGGTAAGGCAACTGAGCTTATGATCTCAGGAAACATGTGAGTCACTGTTGGGCTGTGCTGCTGGGGAAGTGGTGTGCCCGGCCAGGCTTAGAAAATAGATAGTGTGTGATGAAAACTGGACCAAACAAACTTTGTTTCAAGAACTACTTGTTGTAGGAATTGTAGTGGAAATTGGTACTGACTTCCACCACTGAAGCAGAAAACCCTTCCCCAGCCTTTCTACTGCTAGGGCACAGCAAGACTATCCTAAACTATGCTGTACTTACTGAATGCCTTCACTATGGGATTTTGTCTCATACAGCTGGTGGAACCCGGAAAGAGGGAGTGTCTAAAACCTATCTTGGTGAGGAGGAGGCAGCAGGAGAAGCTACATCAGCTTCCAAGGGTTGGAATGCCAGGGGTCGTGTGCATCAGCAGTGTTGACAGGACACACCTATGCACAAGGGTAGCACTATCCTCACTTATTTCCACGTTCCAGGTCTGGTTCTTGTAGCCTTCCAAGATGTGAGCTACCTATATCATCTAATATATTTTCGATTTATGTCTAGATTAGCCTAGGTTCTTGTGTCTAAGAACTGACGCAATGATGACTGGCAGATGAATATGAGTGGCAGAATATTCTTTCTGTAATGTTAGGCATTTTCTCCCATTTGCTCTAATCACTATTGAGGCATCTCTGTTATTGTAAGCCTACCCTTTCTGGGAAAGAATATGAGAGGATCAAAGTAAAGGAGAAGACAAACACAGGTGACCTTTGAGAAAGTACCAACACAATTGTGGCAGAAAAATGGAGAGATATCACAAGAATGAGAGAATGGAGTTTATCTTCTCTTTCATGTTGCTGGACAGAAAAATTATTTCCCCGGGGTAGGAAAAGGAAGGAAACAGCAGAAAACCTTAACAACTCGAGACTGTGTTTCTGCCACTTCCAGAAAATGAGCACTCTACATATATACTAATTTGAGTTATATTAGGAAAAAGAGACTTATTTGTACCAAGTATTCATGTTACAGACATGATAACAGAACAAATCACGCACAAAACCCCATCAAATAGGGGATAAAATGAGTGATCAATAAATAGCACCAGTTTTACTTTACCTACATCTAATTAAAAATGGAGAAATGTGCGTTCTGCTCTGGCTAGTAGCAAAAGTAAAGCTAGAAGCTGCAGGTTGGTGTTGCTAGGGAGAGAAGTCTCAATACAGCTCAAAAATCTCATGTGGTCACTAAATCTCACTAAGTATTTTTAATCAATAATATGCTTGGTTGAGGGAGAAAAACAACCATACTCTGAAGAACAGCCCATCCTTTTTTCTCTTGGTTCATACTAGATAAACACAACAGGCCTCTGCTTCTGCAGCCAATTTCCCATTTGTACTAATCTGAGGTTAAGTGTGAATGAAGCCCTTGGAGTAAAGCTTATAGAATTTTCCTGGGGAGTCATTTTTTTCTCTGAGGAGATGCACAGTCTGAACCTGACTGCTAGAAAGTTCAGGAAGATACATGTTCTGAGTTGGGAGGGAAGGTCCCAGTTTGTTTCTCACTGATGATTTGACTTTATATTCAAACATTCATTTAGAGAAGCCTGTTCATAGTACAGTTTATGATTATGAAGGTCATGCATTTCATACTTTCAAATATTTCACTAATAAAAAGGCAATGCATAGAATGAGAAAAAGATGAAGACAGACCCGAGGACCAATGGAACAGGCTAGAAGATGCAGAAATAACTCCAAACACACTCAAATATCTCATCTTCGACAAAGGAGCCAAACACCTTCACTGGAAGAAAGATAGCCTCTTTAATAAATGGTGCTGGAAAAATTGGCTTACCACATGCCAAAAACTAAAACTAGATACATGTCTCTCACCATGTACTAAACTAAGATCGAAGTGGATAAAAAATAAATGGTCATTATAATTCTTCACTACAGCCAGAGGATATCCAGGCATTTATTGTACTAGTCCTTCAAATTCAAAATGATTACTATAGTGAAAGTTTTAGGAGTACTTATTTGAAGTAAGAGAGTTTGTGTGGCACCACACAGAACAATCTTGAAAGTCGGCTCTGCAAGGTTTCTGAAACTAAAAACTTCTGTTAGTATTAAGAGATTTAATTTTTCACCAGAGGATAGATCAAAACTACTGGCTTCTACATATTGATACTTGCAGTATACCAAGCACTATGTCAAGAACTCCTACAAATAATCTCTACAAGCACCAAAAATGTATCGTTCAAAATTTCTGTACAGTCCAAGAGGTAGGTAATATCGACCCTGTTTAAAAGGGAGCAAAAATCCAGTCTAGAATAGATAAATTGTCAGAGTGAGGTAACTCAGGTGTCTTACACGCCAAAGCCAGTATATTATCTAATCGTGGATACAACAACTGCTAGAAAAGGGAGACAGTCACCCCAGAACATGTTAGAACAAGATTATTTCAGTGCATGTGTTAATACGGGAAAATGAAAATTCAAGAGTGACAAAAATGAATGCAATAGGAACTGTGGAAGAATCTTGAAAATGTCAGTGGAGTGGTGATTAGACAGAGGAGGGCCAGGGATAGAGAAATAGATGCATGTGTTTCTGCACACACACACACAGATGTACACACATGGATGTATCATCAAGTTTCTGTCTCTATAATTTGCCCGTTTAGTTTAAACAGGATATTATTCCAATAAGTTCTTGAAAAGTGAGAGATCAGGATAAATATATTGGACTCATATGTACATGGTTCCAAGAGGAATGATTGAAATCAATATGTTGGAACGGCTTCATAGGAATCTTGCTTGAAATGGAAGGCTCAGGAAAATTTAGCATAGAAATTGTTTATTTCCATGTCTTTGAAAAATCACTAATGCATCTAAAAGTATAAATTAGCTGACTCCCTCAATTGAAGGCTTGTTGGTTTTGGTGTTGACTGAAGGAATTATTTTTTACCTTACCTAATACAGTGGAACAGAGAAACTCAGCAAAAATAAATACAAGTTGGAAAAAATGTTACATTCTTTGTGATTCTAATTAAGTTTAAGTTTTCTTGACAATTTATTTCTTTGAATTTGACGCTGTAACTTGGCAGTTAGACTTTTTAGTCTTAAAAGCTCAAATTCCTTAGTGGACCATTGATAATAAGAGAACTTGAGGGAACTCTACTCCTGTTTTTCATACGTGGACCCACGCATTTTTTCCTATTGAAAACATGGAATGATACAAAGATCTTTGATGCAATGCATTTATTTCATATGGGAAAGATTCTCATCCTTGCAAAATATTGTCTCCAAAGTGGCAGTGAAGCAGCTCTGCTTTGTCAGGAGGTTCCAATTGTGTCTCATTTTCTGAGTGCTGGAGTATATGGTACAGCCAGTGAATCCTGAGTGTGGGCTCGGACCTACACCTCCCATGCTGCAAAGTGGTTTCTCTGGTCTGGCGGAATGTTATTTTATGCCATACCATTGGCTTAAACATGCCATAAATTTTAGGACTGTGGCAGTAAGACTCAGAAGGTAATAAAGGGGTCAGGGGTGGTCAGCTTAGTGGTTAAAGTGCTTGCCTAGCAAGTGCAAGGTCCTGAGTTTAATCCCTGGCACAAAAAAAAAAGGTAAAAAGACAAATTAATACCTGAAATAGGTTTGTTTTTCTCCTACGAGGATGAACTACTGGCTCTTCCAAGGATGGAATAGACCACTTAGTGACTCATTTGTCTCTTTAAGGAATTGACCCATACTGGGGATTCATTGTCGATGTCACTTGCTGGCAGGTTAAACATTCGGCAGCAGTAGAACTAGGTTAGATTAGATAAGTAGAAGTTCATACTGTGACGCCCAGGTGGGATATGCATTTGGGTTACCATGGCTGCTTTGCTTGTGTTTATTGTGCCAGCCCTGGGGTTATTGATAGAGGCTGGATAACATTAGCTGGCTGGAAACTATTGTCCACTTGCTCATTTAATGGCTTTTCCATGGTCAGTTGCTCTCTGATGGACATTACCATGTGGTTCAAAAACCTTACACTTTCTGCCCATACAATCTATATGTACCTTCTTTAGATTCCCTGACCCACATCTGTCTTCTCTTTTTCCTGTGGATCTCTTACCAGAAGCCCAGGCTATTTACCACTTTTAATGAGTATATTTCTAATTGTGGACTGTCTGTCCTTCTATACAAAGTAGATGACCAGATAAATTACAAAAAGCTCTTGCATTCCTGTATCAGTCCATATAATTCTAAACCAATCTCAGACATTTTGCTTCTCTTTCAGCTCACTGTACGGATGCCACATATTTCCACAGGAATGAAGGGAGAGAGGAGCACTGTGAGCTGGAACAGAGATGGGTGTAGTGGGGACTGCCCACTGGTTCTGTTCTTGCTTGGTCTGAGATTTACCTTTGCTACATTAAGGGGGACTTTCAATTTGCTCAAGTTTTTCAGTTTGATCTATCTCCTGGGATCCGGTTCATAATGGTTACGTGCAACCACGTGGTCACTTAGTCTCCCACAGTTAGATGCCCCACAACTATCAGCCCTCAGGACAATGCTCATGGACATTTTAAGCTTCTCCTGGCAGCATGGTATTGAAGGTATTGATAGGAAGGCCTTGCAGGAGAATCACAGAGCAGACTTCTAGGGCTCTGGAACAAACCTACGCTACTCCCAGCAAAGGATTACACACATTTTAACACATCTTTATTGTTAGCTGTTGTTGGATGGTCCCACCACTATCTTCATAAACCATTAAATGCTGACACAGTTTGAGAAACAGCTGGTTTCCTTCTGGGCCAGGAACTCCAGGACATGTTGAGCAGCAGAGACAATAAGGAATTTCCTTAACTCGCACCTGTCCTCAAAAAGAAAATGTTCACTGTTTCACCATTATTTATGTTTCATGTAGGTTTCCTTTTGTGATAACACTTTATGAATTAAAGGTAGGCCCTCTTATTCTTCATTTCTAAGAGATCTTTTAAAAATCATTAATCAATCTTGATTTTTATCAACATTTTATCATCTATTGAAATGTTTTTTCCTTTAATCCGAAGGAAAGGAAAAATTCTAGCAAGATATTTTTAATCTCAATCCACAGTCATGTACTCTTGAGATTACTATTTAGTTGTCAAGTATTACCCAGTTTGTATATTATTTATTGTGTTTTAACCCTTTGTATTTTTGTATCACTGTTCTTGATGCTGTGAACCTGTATACTGTCCTTGTTAGACTCTGGCCCCTCAGTTTGGAAACCATCCTTCTTTTCTCTGCGTTGTGATTCTGGAGCTGCAACTCCGAAGAGTATACTCAGAACACTGCTGTTTTGCTGTCTTGCTGTCTTGCTGCTCTGGGTTATCATCTTTATTGACAGCTGTTGCTGGATGGTACCACCACTATCTTTATAAACCATTTAAATGCTGATCTCTAAAATTAATTAGGGAATGATCCTACTATTTTGTTCTCTGGTATTATTATGATATTATTAAAATATTTGTATCATGAGTGTATGTAAATAGTCAATGTTGTATCTACCCTAATCTGAATGGTTTTTGTAGAAATATGTTGAACTATTGATATGCATTGTCTTTAACAGTTATACTTCAACCTTTTTTTCTTGAGTTGGTGTGTTAGTCAGCAATGTCACAGCATGTTTTCCATTGCTGTGACAAAAGAAAAACCATGTAAAGGATGAAAGAGTTATTTTGGTTCATGGTTTCAGAGGTTTGGTCCATGATCACTTGGTTCCATTGCTTCTGGACCTATGTTGAGGTAGAACTTCATGGTGGGGAGTGTGTGGTGGGGCAAACTGCTTAATTATGGCAGATAAGAGGCAGAGAGAGGACAAGAAGGGCCTAGGGACAAAATATACCTTTCAAAGCCATGTCCCTAGAGATCTAATTTCTCTAAGTAAACTCCATCTCCTAAAGTTTCTACCACCTCCTCTATTAGTGCACTAGCCGGAGACCAAGCTTTCAACATGTGAACCTCTAGGTGACATTCTACATCCAAACACTGACAGTTAGTGTTCATGAATTATACACTTTTTTCTGGCAACTTATCTAATCCAGTTTTTCACATTCAGGGGCACAAAGTTGTTGATATCCTTTTGGTGTCTTCTCCACATTTGCCAAGTTTAGAGTGATAGTCTCTTTTTCCATTAGCCTATACTAGTTATTTGTATCTTACTTCCTTTTAGGAGACTACCTATAAAGTCGTGTTTAATGATACTTAAAATGTTACACAACTATACTAATTTTCATGATACCTAATGCTTTGGTGGAATGTAATTGAATTCTGTCCACAGTTGGAACTCAGGAACACACTGGTTTTATACCCTGCGGGTCTTACAAAAGTTAGATTGAAGGCAGAAACAGCAGAACACAGGGTGTAGGAAAAATGAGCCCAAAATGTTAAAGTTTCAAGAATCAGTCAGGTTCTTGTAAGGATACAGACATGGTATCAGTAACTGAAACAGGGCAAACACACTCTGAAGAATTATGACCCAGTTAAAAGATGATTAATTTTAAGAAGGTAGAAGAGAGAAAAAAAAGGTAGAAGAAATATGTGGGCTATAATAATGGCAGCAACTGTAGAAAGCATCTACTACCCTTAGGTTGAAAGAAAAGTGAGTAAAGAAGGAACTTTCCAGAGAGAGAAGGAGTCATGAAAAGCTGAGATTCAGAACTCTGAACAGAAGGTTCATTGTTCCACTAACATGCTGGCTGCCACTCTAAGGATGAAGAAACTTGTTTCAAGGGCCTTAATGCAGAATTGTGAGAGCCTCAACTTGGAGTCTGAGGTTCTTCATGCTCAGTTCTCCTTCATTCACTGTGAGGCCTACCTCACAGTTTGGGGCTCTCCTTACTTACTCTCACTTCCTCTCTTGTTTATCCTTTACCATCTAAACTCATGCCTGCAAATCTATTCTGGAGTCCACTTTTACGATGATCTGAACTGACATAGCTCACAACACAAAACTTGTCATGAATGGTTGCCAGTCTTCTCACCTTGCCTGTCCTTGCAGCTGTGTATCAGAGACGTGAGGAGTTCAGAGCTCCCATCACAGATCTTGGCTACTCTCTTTACTGGGGCAAAATTACATTTACAACAGTAAAAATCAACCAAATTGATATGCTCCTTAAATTGTGCTTCCAAAAAAGGCAAATAAGGTATGTACTGAAGAAAACCTGTCAATATATTTTAAGACATATAAATCAAGGTCACGTACATCTTCATGCAAAAATGGGACAAAGAAAATGTTATTCATAATCATTTTGTGGAGTATGTGATTTGGGGGACTCCTTCTCCTAAATATTCAATTTTACATTGAAAAGATGCAAAGACTAAAAAGAATGTTAATTATTAATCTGAGCCCTATAATAACTTATAGATGATATCATTCTTGCAATAACAAAAGAAGTGCCAAGATTTGAAATGTGTGAAGATTATGCGCGGAACAGGAAACAGTAAAGTACAAAGTCATATAAGATAGAGAAAAAAGGAAAAAAAATGAATAGTACAAAAGATACAAAAGTGGAGAATGAGACAGTAAGAGTGATTGGTATTTATGTGAAAGGGGAAAAGAAATTGGGAACCAGAAAAAAGCCAGCATGTGTGGAAGTATATTTATCATGGTAAACTAGACAAGGCTTATCAGTCAGACTCCTTTGCCAATTTACTTATTTAACACTGATGCATGGCTCTCGCCTATAGATGCATCATTTCGCAGCTGGTGGCATTTTTCACAATGCTACAGAAAAACAGTGAAAACTTGGAGGAGATCACTTTTCAGTCCCCGAGAAGGGAGTCAGTATTGTACTTGGCCTAGTTGTCATTTGTGTTTTTCATCTTTCACATAAACAGCAGAAAAAGCAAAAACAAAAGCAACTTCAAATTTTGACTTTTCCAATTGAAATATTGGCAGAAAGGAATGTTCCTAAAAAGGAAAGATTTTTGAAATTCAAAAAGGAAAACCTGCAAAAGAAGGTGGAGAAGGTGGCAGAGTAAAGACTAAGGCCAGCTAGGAGGATAATATCAAGGGAAACTTATACTTACTTAGGAGGAGACAAACTTTGGCATGTGGACAATAAATGATTTTTAAGAAACTGTAGGGAATTTATCCAGGTTAAAGTGACAGTGTAACACAGAATATCTAACTTTAATAAAGGTTAAGATCAAAATCCAGAGCGGGAGAGAGAGAGTCCTTCTCAAGAAAAATATCACAATCTCGAGGAAACTCATCAGTTCATACTGGGATCTGTGTGAGTCATGCCCCACCCCACCAAAGAGAGTCAGAATTAGTGGACTAAGCTTATGTAGAACAAAGATAGAATAGGTAGAGTTAAGTAAAAAGGTTATGGGCCTTAGAATAAAAACAGAATGAGGGTGAACTAAATTTCATTCTGGAATTTTGACTTTTTGGGAGAGAAGCACATGAAAGCCTACAAATGTCTAAAGGAAAATAAAATATACAGGTTAAATATATAAAGACACAAAAATACAAAGGGACAACAATATTTCAACTATAGGAAATTGATGTTTAATATTTGTAGAAATTTAGTTAACATCAAACATTTAAGAAATTCTAATAATGTTAGGGGGAAAATCTGCTTAACAAATCCATGTAACATAACAATCATTTATTAAGGTTCTAATATATATATATATCTGACTCAGATTTAAATATACAGCAGTGAGAAAGATTGTCTTGTCTGAGATGGAAGTCAGGTACCTAAATGCTTCAGGACAATAAGATGTTGTAGGCCCTGTAGTGAGGTACATTAGTTTTCTATTGCTGCTTTAAAAAATTATTGCAAACTTAGTGGCTTAAAACTGCATCAATTGGCTGGGGAGTTAGTTAAGTGGTTAGAGTGTTTGTCTAGCAAGCACAAGGCCCTGAGTTCGATCCCCGGCACAAAAAACAAAACAACAACAACAAAAACTATACCAATTCACTATCTTTTAGTTCAGAAGACTGAAATGGATCTCGGTGGGTTCTGATGTTGGAAGATTTGTAGAGTTCCTCTGGATGTTCTAGGAGAGAATCTATTTCCTTGCCTTTTCTAGTTGTAGAGGGCGCCTGCATCACTTGGCTTTTAGCCACCTCAACTCTTTAACGCTGGCAGTGGGTGGATAAATATTTCTTACCCTGTATCACTTTGGCACTGAATGTCTGGTCTTCTGGCTCCATTTATAAGGCCCTTTGGGCTCACTTCTTGTCTTTCTCTTCTGCTTGTAAGGATTTAAGTGACCCTTAATCCCTAATTCAGGATAATGGCCTGTATCATAAGGTCAGTGGATTAGAACCTTCATTCAGTCTGCAACCTTAATTTCCCCTTGTCATGTAAAATGAAACAGTCCATGGATTCTAGAGATTAGAGATGGGCATCTTTGGGAGTCAGTGCTCTGCAAGACTACAATATCATAAAGGAGCTCATTTACTCAATAACTATTTATTGAATACCTACTCTGCAATAACTTATTTTAGTAGTTTACACAGTGAAAGCTATGAGGTTTTTCTTTAATTTTTAGTGTTTTATTTTCTAATTATGAAAACTGTCAAACATGTAAATCAGTAAGAAGATAATATAACAGATACCTTATACTTGTCCACAGATTTTTATACTAGTTAACATTTCAATATTTGCTCTGGATTATTTTTTAAGAAATATTATAGAAACAACTAAAATGCTTATTTCATATTCTATCCTTCTTTCTCCATGTAAAGAAATACATCCTTTCTAATACAGTTTTATATAAGGAGAGGATATGATCAGCTTTGCCCTTCAGAAATACATTTGGGTTTCAATGTACAAAACAGATTAGCAGTAGAGGACAGAGTGGGGATGAAGTCAGGGAACTGTTTCAGTGTTGCAGATGAAAGATGAAGAAGCCATGCTAACCTAGCAGCAATCAAAAATATAAGAAGAAAGTAAAATTGAGTTCTGTTTTGCAAATCTGAAGGCCTGTGGAGTTTGACATAGCTGTGGGATATCTAGTCAAGAGGATCCAATAGTTACTTTATCTACAAATTTGAAGTAGAAATACTGTCTTTAGATTAAGTTCTAACAGAGAGAAATGATGGATAATACGGTGGGGTAGCCTTCTTGGGTTTCCCAAAGGCCCAAGAGGAAGAATCTTCCCATTATATGCAAATTTATCATATTTTACTGAAACACTTGGATATGTCTCCTCCTGGATTTTGAGCTTTTCTAAGTCAGCTATTACGTCTTATTTATTGGTGTTTTCAGCACATTGCATAAATAGTTCCTAGAAAATGTTTTATTGAGAGAATGAATACAGTGTAGTCAAGGCTCAGCCCAGTTCACCCATATTTCAAGGGGAGATTCCCTATTAGGCATAAAATGAAAGTGAGGAATAAAATACCCTGAATGAGGAAATATTACAAAGAAGTTGGGATCAAGTAGCATTATTAGTAGCCTCTGTTGGAGCTTCTGAAAAGAAATGAAGAAACACCTTTGGTTTATTCCATGAAAATGGCTTGAGTATCTAGTTGTGTTTGTTATGATGTTCACACTCAAATTCTGTCTGTATCCTAACGTTTACTAGAAAATTAGAGAAGATTGGAGTGTTGGAAGTCAGTGCAGAATTTGGACTCTTATGAGAAATCAACATTTGGAACACAGGACGAATCCTGTAAGTAGGTTAAGTGGATTAAGCAGCTGTTTGTAAAATAAAATGAATATAATCATTGAATTAAATTCATCTGGCATGTAGTTATTTTCTCAAATACATTAAAAGCAGGTCAGGACTAACCGATAGGAAGTGAAACACTTTTGAGTCTATATTTTCTGAAGCAGCCATGGAAGAATTGTTATTTAAAGATAAAGTTATAGAATTTGTATGCACCCTGTGGAACTCGCCCACTATTTGAGCTGTGGCAGAATTTTTCAGAGAAGAATGAAAGTATCCAGGGGGCATGTTTTCTTTGCCCTCCTGTGTGTTCAGGATAGAGGAGTGTGCAATCCTTTTGAATGCCAGTTCCTAAGTCATAGAGGCTCCCTGTCTTAGGAGGTTCTCTAAAGTGGCCAGTATGTGTAGTAGCTAACACTCAGACCAATTAGGCAGGGAACTCCTCATAAGCCAAAAGCTCCCCTCCTACTTTGTCAGGAGAATAGTGATCACAGCTCACAGTGTCACCACTGTGGACTGCTGGCTCTGCAGGAGAATGAAACTGTCCAGTCCCTCCAGTCAATTTATTGATCCCCAAAATTAGTTTGTCAGATTGGTGACCTAGCAGCCTGGCTAGGCCAAGCCGGGTTACTCAGTGGGTCTCCATTACTTTAGCTTATTTGCTTCAGCTACATAAATACAGCCTCTATTTTACTCCAGTGAGAAGAAAAGAAAGAGAATGCTTATTATTACCTTCAAAACTTTTAAATTCCTATCTCTACAATAACATAAACAATGTTCTGAAGATATGCTCCAGCCTGTCCTAGTCTATTCTCTACCAGTCTGTAGAAGGGCCTAAGGCATTCTTTGTGCATTGGGGAGGAGGGAGGAACCCTTATATTTCTGGTATTTGCATATACTGCCTGCCCAAGCTTGTTTTCTGAGTGTTTTTGAGACTCCATCACAACATCTCCAAGCAGGTTAAGTGGATTAAGAAGCTGGAAGCCGCTGCCCCTATGGAGTAATGTGGAATAATTAAGCCAGTTCTTCTTGACTCTTGACTTTAGAACAAAAATAGATGTATGTCAATTCAGTGTACATTAATTTAGGAAACATTTATTGAGTAGTAATCGTATATCAAGTATTCTGCTGTATCCAGAGATGCAAAGATGAATAAAATTTCAACTTGTCTTAAAGATTTTAAAGTTTGGTAGGAAAGCCAGGCAAACAGAACAATAGCAACACAACAGCATAAGAACGATTTAGAAATACCCCTACATATCACCTTAGGAATACCCAGAGCTATCACAAAGTACTATCTAATTTAGAAATCCAAAGATGATTTTTTTTCTTTTATGTTCCAGTTAGATATATTCAATGATAAAATTTTTTTCTCTGTAGGAAATTTTGAGCTAGGAGCATACAACTGAGATTAAACTAGAGGGATTAAAAATAGGGAAAGGGGACAGTATACAGGTTAGTTTTGATATTTATGGTCCTTCTAAATCTGAAATCCAAAGATTCTTTAATCTCCAGCATAGATAGTGGATGTCTAATAAATCTGTGCAACTCAGCAGCACCCTCTGAGGTTGAACTCCTCGGTGCCTGCTGCTTCTACTAGCATCCCCCGTTGCTGTTGCAATACAGTGAGTGGTGATTTTCACAGGGAGGGCAAAGAGAGCACTGTATTCCTGTCACCTCATCACTTTTCTGACCTCTCAGGAGTCTTAAATTCTATCACAATCGATCTCCTCTAGGCACAGCCTCACTTGCCATCTTCAAAATGATGCAGTGGCATATTGTATGAGAAAATATCCCTGTAGCTATATTCAGGAATTTTACTCTATTCTATCAGATGTGCATCTGAAAACATTAGGAATTTTCCATGGTAGCCTCTCAATTCAGGCCAGATCACTAGACTTTTTTTTTTTTTTATCACAGGATATTGCTTTGAGATAGCAGTGACTCAAACAGCACTAACATTTATTGGTCAAAAAACTTATAAATAGATCTTTAAATTAGGTTTCCTGTGGTTTATAACAAGGCACTTTTTTCTTCATATCGGTTTACTTCTGAATCTCTTGATGATTTTAACACAAGTAGACAAAGGAGAAACACAAATCTAGATTTTGTTTCATAAATTCTTACAATGGACCCAAGATATAACAGAATGAGTGTCTTAGTTACTTTAACCCTTGCTGGACCAAAATACTGAAGACCCACAACTTAAAGGAGAAGTTTATTCTGGCTCACAGTTTTCAGATGAATCAGTCACAGTGGCTCCAAGGGAGGGGAGGGCATGGTGGAAGGAACTGGTGGAGAAAAGCTGCTCATGGTATGATGACCAAGAAGCAGAGACTAGAGGAGGAGCTGGAGAGGGAAAGAAGCATCTTCTGACCCTCAGTGCCTTCAGGCCCATAGTGATCTGCCTCTTCCAATCAGGCCTTTCCTCCCAACAGCGCATTTAGCTAAGGATTCTTTAGTGGATTAATCCACTCATTAGTATAGCTCCCCATGATACGATCACCTTTTATAACCCCATAAATGAACACATGGGACTTTTAGGGGGTCATTCTACATCTAAGCCATAACAATGAGGGTGGAGCATTATTACAGCAGTTTGTGTGGGAGAAGCTTTGAATGGGTGTTGAGTATCTGCATTCATTTCTTTGTCAAGAACTGACTGAGAAATCTCTATGCACTATGCTCTCAACTAAATCCTGGTCAAATGAAGGCAAATAAGACATGAGTTCTGATGCCTACTATTTTACAATGTAGGGTGCTACAGATTCCTTTCCCTACATGCTTCTAGGAATTTGAAAAAAAGTGAAACTTGGGTTGGTGAATTTCTGTGTCAAGTTTAGTTAGATACAAAACTTTATGAAGTATTTCTGGATGGGGAGGGACAAATAGCACAGAAAAGCCTGAATATTATTTCACAAGAAATATCAAGTTATTTCAAAAGGAAGAATATTACTCTTTATGTAGAGGTATGGATTCCTTATGAAGAGAGTAAGCTCACTTTATGGTAGGGGACAATTAGACACATCCTGTAGTTGCTTTCAGAGACTTTAAAATGCATCGCTATAAACACGGTTATGCATAAACCACTAAAGTATGAAGACTTCAGCTCTTTCAGGAGTAAACATGGGAGATACACAGCTGGGTTGAATAGAATTTTTATTTTTAGTTTTTTTGAGTAATCTCTATTCTGATTTTCATATTGATTGTGCTAGTTTATATTACCACCAGCCATGCAGAAGAGTTCCTTTTTCTCCACATCCTTGTCAACATTTATTGTTATTTGTGTTTTCGATGGTAGTCACTGCGCTTCTGATGATAGTCGTTCTGACTGCAGTAGGACTCTCGAAGTTGTTTTGGTGCACACTTCCCTAATGGCCAAAGATGACGAACATTTTCATGTACTGCGTGGCCATTTTTACTTCATCTTTGGAGAAGTGCCCATTCAGTTTATTTGACCATTTTTGATTGGGGTTTTTTTGTAGTTTAATTTTTTGAATTCTTTATATATTCTAGACATTGGTAAATTCTAGACACAGCCTAGAAGTCCATCAATGGAAAAACAGAAAAAGAGAATATATGGAATTGTATTGAACCTTAAGGAAGAATGAATTTATGTTATCTGACGAATAATGGGTAGATCTTCAGACCATAATGTTAAGTGAAATAAGTCAAATACAAAAAGTTAAGCATTACATAACAAAACAAGTATAAAAGAGATGGTAGGGAGGCAGACTTTCTGGAGATGGGGAAGTGTATCAGAGGATGAGGGGAAGAAGTATGGGAGACAAGGGGGAAAAAGGATGGAAAATGGTCAAGATATGTTTTAAATATGGATCAGTCCCTCAGAACAAATGTAGATATTATGTATCAGAAACATAAAAGCCAATAAAACGTTAAAAAAGGGTCACAGATAAAGAAATTTTAAAAAGAAACTCTGTAGGAGAAATCACAATACTACAGAATGAAACTCCACCATCCATACCCTTCCCCCATCTACAGGATCAAAACACGCTCCTCACCTTCCTTCCCTCCAACTCCCACTGCTGAGACACCACAGATTAGATCCAGTCTTTTTTTTTTTTTTTTTAGAGCAGCAAGAAATGAGCAGAGAAGTAAGCACTGATATTCTACAACTAATAATGAGACATTTGTAACACATAACAGAGGTGATGGAGGCTTGCCTATTTCTCCAGGAAGGTGCAATGGAGAGGTTAACAGAAGCTAACAAGAGACATGTAAATCAGGGTATCGGGTAGATTGGCATAGATAACCTATTTCTAATAGGCAGAAATTCTCAACTTTCTGAGAAAGTTAGGATCTAAGTAGCTATGTTTGTGACACGATGCCTCATTTTCACTACTGTCACCTGAAGTCATCAGTGTAGAACTTGTTAAAACTATAGATATCTAGTGGTTATTTCAGAGAAAAGTGATGGTGGCAGTATGAAAGTATCCAACTGTGTAGAGAAAAATCATCTATTCACAAGCATAGACTGAACTGAAGGAATTAGGAAATCATTCGCCATACTGCTGCTTTCTCTGAGAATATCAAAAAACCCCAAATAGATTAAAATGAGAAATGAGTAAGTAAATTCTGTGGGTTGTATCTTATCATCAAAGCAGCAAGTATAATGCTGTAACAAGTATTAACAAGCTACTGGAATGCTGAAGGTTTAATTATAAGACTCACTTCACAAATGACTTCATCCAGTAAAGCCTCCTCTAAACCCCTAAATTGTCCCTGCTCCTCTGAATTTTCATGATACCTCACACGTGATACTATATACCCACTGGTAAATTGAGCACAGAACCTTCATACTGAGCTACATCCCTAAACCCATTTTAATTTTTTTTTTTTTTTTTTTTTTTGAGACAGGATCTCACTAGTTACTGAATCGCCCAGGCCGGGCTTGAATTTGTGATCCTCCTTCTGTCTCAGCCTCTCAGAGTGGTGTTGGGATTAAACTCATGTGCCACCACACCCAACTTCAATAAATACTTGATGATTGACTGGATTATAGGAGTTGTAGGCTAGATTGTGCTGACATTGGATTCTGCAATTATGTAATATGTTAGGGAATTTTTCAAAAACTATCCACATAAGAGTAATGAAGGCCCGAACTAGTAATGGAAAGGAGATAATCAATTATAAGATAGACAAACAAGGAAACATCGATAAAATTCACCAGTTCATTATTGCGTAAAGGAAAATGACAAGAAGTTTGTGAGAACAATCAACCACTGAGACTCTGTGCCAGACTGACCACGAACGCACAAAAGTACAATCTTGTTTGGTGAGAAAATTGTGTCTGAATTTCGTCGTGTTATATTCAGAATTTCAAAGTGTCCAGTTTTACATGTTTCAAGACAATTGTGTATATGGGGCTGAAGTTTTCAGTGCATTTTTGACAAGGGCTGAAACTTTTAAGATTTGGCATTTAAGACACGTGAATGTATGAGTTTGTCGAATGATAAAATATATATATCAAGAAGAGAAAATTCATGATAGTACTTCAGGTAATATTTAAATTTCAGGGATTTGAGAAGAACCAGAGAAAATGTCAGAGAAGCCCAGGAAAAAGTAGTGTTTATCCTGACCCTAGGTACAAATAGAATAACTTTCTCAAACAGATAAGAAGTGTCCCAACTCTTGCCATCTGATCCAAACACAGGATAAATGTCAAATAGACACAGTCTTCTCTTTCTTTTGTACTTACTGAGAAGATTATTAGTATTTTTAACTCTTCAAGTCAAAGAGGAAAACTAAAATCTCAAGGAATAATATGCATGTTATAATGGTAATGGGAGTTGAGGTAAATTGCTAATTAATTCATCTTTAACAGGTTCACTCCAAAATAGATGGCATAGTTAGAGAGATCATTGGCTTTGGGATCAGACTTGTCAGAGTTTGAAACAGATTTTTGACTCTCACTTTACTTGTGGAAAATAATGCTTTCCTTGAAGAACTGTTGTGAAAATTAAGATAATAGATATCAACTGCTTAACGTAGCACCATGAATGTAATAAATGATCAGTACATGTTGGTTGTTTATCTTTTGCTTTTCCTAGTTCCAACGACATTTAGCTCTCATGGAAAGTCTCTGAAAATATATTTGCATGTTCTTTCACCTTAAAGTAAAAACCACAAAAAGCATTAATCAGGACTTTATGGATACTAAGGGAAAGAGAAGTTTACTAAATGGAGGCTTTGGACACTAAGGAAGTTGTATGAAAATGTACCTAGGTTGAGACCTTTATAGTTAGTTCTGCTCTTCCTCAGTTTCCAAGAATGAACAGGTGGGGAAATAGAATGAAAACTCTGTAGAATGGGCAGAATAGGGGTTGGGGATTTAGCTCAAGTGGTAGAGTGCTAGTCTAGCAAGCGTGAGGCCCTGAGTTTGATCTCCAGCACCAAAAAAACCAAAAAACACAAAAACAAAAAAACCCAAAAAAGCCACATGGGCAGAATAAATATTTTTCAGGAGTCATTTCAACCCTAGGTCAGAAGGTCGAGAACTAGAAACAGTACAATTATCAAGCTCCTGTTATTTTATTTTTGCTGATCTGTGTTTGATTTCATCCTCTACTGTGGTAAACGAGTTTACATGCAGAGGGATGAAGTTATTAATGACCAAATTAATTTTTTTAAGTTCTGGTAGAGAAGGAAGGAGCCAGCACTAGGAAAAATTCTCGAGAGGAACTCAATTATTCTGGCTTACTTTCTTAATTTGGAGCAGCTGTGGCTAAGGTTCTAGGACCTTAGAGTACTCTTCCAATGTGGATTCTCTTGGTGGGATCTGTTTCCAATAGTGAAGCTGGGTACTGGGCAGACAAAAATGTAACTCTTCTAATGTTTATACTTTCTTCTTTGTCTTGGCACATGAGCTAGGACCTCCAAACCAAACCAAAGTTGAATGGTGAGGGCTTCTCTCTCTCTCTCTTTCTTTCTTTCTTTCTACTTTAATAGGATTGACTCTAATACCTTCTGTAAGAATTTAATAGATAACAATTAAAATACTTTTTCTGTTAGAATGCCAAGACTTTTGTTTTTTAATCATGAAGGGTTGCTGTTTAATGTTTGAGGCAAACTAAATTTTTGCCTAAAATTTTGAAGATGATTATGGATTTTTTTCTCACTTAACCCATTAATATGATCAATTTATTAAACTGATAGAATTTTTAAAAATTGAATAGGCTTAGACTGTTGGAACAGGTCCTCTTATTCATGACATTGTATTTATTGCATGCTGAGTTTAATTAAAAGTATGTATTTTGGGGGTTTGTTCAATTATTATGTATTTGATTTTTTATTCTGATTACTCAATCACCATAGGTTTCACTGTGACATTTTCATACATGCAAATATCATGTTTTGATCACATTTACCATCCTCACGCTCTTGTTCTCTCTCTCCTGTTCTCTCTGGCCCCCTTCTCTTTCCCTAAAACGTCTATGTTTTATTTGCAGGTCACTTTTTTCAGTTACAATTTTTGATTCTGTGTTTAAAAGTAAGAATGACCAACTAACTAATGGTTCTCTTTTCCTGTACTCTCTGTCTGGTTTGGAGATTAGTGCTTGTCCAGCTTTGTAAAATAAGATGGTCAGTTTCCTTTTTGTCCTCTAAATTTTGTAACAACTTGCATAAAATGGGTTATTTATTCCTTGTAGGTTTCCTGAAAGTGTCTATAAATTATCTGGGCCTGATACTTTTTGGCTAACATCATTTTTATTTTTAAGTGGATATTTTTAAATCCACTTAAAAATCTCTAATGAGATATTTAAATTTTATAAACTGATTTTAATAATTTTTTTCTAGAACTGGCTTTTGATCTTCAAATTTATAAATTAAACTTTTATAGCACTTTTTAGAATTCTAAAAGTTCTGTTTACCTGTATTTTCCCATTTCTTCATTCTTCATATTGCTTATGTGTGCTTTTTTTCCCCCATGATAAATTTTACCAGCAATTTGTTAGTTGGGTTTTTGAAAAGCCACTTTGGGGTTGTGTTGATCATTTCCTTTGCTTTTGGTTTTCATTCTTTTTTCCTGCCTTTTGCTTTTTATCCTTGTTACATTCTTCTATTTTCCTCTGTATGTATGTTGATATTTCCTCATTTATTTTTAGTCTCTTCACTTTCTAATAAATACCTTTAAGGCTGTAAGTACCAGTTTAGTTGCATCCCACAGCAATGACATGTAGTCATTTTGATGTCATTCACTTCTAATTTTTTTGTAGTTCTCTGTTTTGATTTCCTTCATAAATTTATGACTTACATACAGTACAGTTTTTAAATTTATTTATGATTTGGAGAGGGGTTGTCTTTTTAAGGGTTATTTCTAATTTTACTCTACTCTGACCAGTGAATACTGTTTGCTTGATACCAATTCTTTGTAATTTGTTGAGATTTCCTCTGAAGTTTAATACATGATCCATGTTTACGAGTGTTCCTAAATCACTTGAAAAGTATGTGCACTTACTGTTGGATATAGAGTTCTGCATATTAGATCACACTTATTATATGTATCATATTCATAATTTATTTGTTGATTTTTTCATTTCAAAGAGGATATTAGAGGCATTCAATTGGGATTTAAACTGTGTTATTTTAGTTGGCACTTCCCAAATTTGCCATTTCCATCTATTTAATTTAAAGTAACTTGGTGTCATTTTGTTTTGGATATTCTTCTTATTGCAAAAATCCTTAGAGAGAATAATTTCTTTTAAAAGATGCAGTTACATATTAAAATATATTGTGTATAAAGATACAGTTTACTTTCTGCCTTCTTGTGTGGTGCTCTACTATGACACTTCTTTCTCTTTTATTTTGTTTTTCTTTCTGATTTGTTAGGTAGGTGGATTTTTAAAATTTTATTTCCCATTCCGATTCGTCTTCCCCTTTCTAATGGTTTGGAAGTTAGATGTTCTATTTTTTATTAGTAGCTATTATAAAAAATGTTTCCTAGCCATGTTCAAAGTTTTTATTTTGAACAAGATATAATCTTTAGTTTGCTCTTTAAATTATTGGTGCTGGGGATTGAACTCAGGGCCTTGCACTTGCAAGGCAAGCACTCTAACCTCTGAGCTAAATCCCCTGCCTGCCAAAATTCTTATGTTATTAAATTTTGAAAAGTATTTGTCAACGTGCTATTATACCTGTGAAAAATGTTATGACTTATTATTTGTATCTATTTAGCTATAGATTGTACAGATTTTATTGTACACTTAAAAATTAAATTTTTTTTGGTGAACACATATTTGAATGTATTGGGGAGGTATAATGTGATGTTTTTGATTACACATTGCACAGTGACCAAATTGGGGTAATCAGCACTATCATCACCTGAAACGTCTTTTTTTTGAAATGTCTTTCTTTAGAGTGAGTACATTCAAAAGCTCTTCTAACTTTTTTTGAGTTAAACAATGCATTGCTGTTAACTTTATTCATCCTATTCTACCCTAAAAACAAAAGAACAAAAATCCAGAACTTATTCCTTCTGTCTGAGATCTTGTATGAAGTAACCAACCAGTTTCATTTTTCTTTTGCATTTCACCATTTCTTTCTAAGTTTGCTTTTCTTGAGTATATCTGTTTTTAGTTTGTGGTTTACAGAAGGTAAACTTTCTGATCATCCAGTCTTCAAATACCTTTGTTTATTATTTTGATCTGTAGATCATTAAATAGAATTCAAGGTTCTGAGTTTTTTCCTTATTCTTTAAAGATATATTTATCAATTTCCTTTTGATCTCTAATATTCCCAATCAAAAAGCCAATAAAATATGATTCATCTTTGTAGGTAATCTGTCTTTACATTCTTAAACTTTAACACCACCATGAACTGTTAGTTTCAGTATCCTCTATCTCTATTTCCATGACTTACAGTAATGAATTTATGTATAAGATTTAAATTTAATTATTCTTGGAAGTCCAGATCTTTTTTGCAATATTTAGGTCTTCACACTTCTTCAGTTATGATAAACTATCAACCTTTCTCTGTAATTATTGAGCATCTATCACCATTCTCACCTTCTGAAAATCTTATCAGTTCTATTTAGAACATTTGGCCTATTCACTTGTGTTTGTTTCCTATCTTCTATTTAAAAACTGTATTTATACTACTTTATAAGAGATTGTCTCAATTCAACCACCAATTCATGAATTTACCCTTAGCCGTACACTAAATATGTATCCTTTTATTGATGCTTAAACTTTTTAGTTTTTCAGTTGAGATTTTTTAATTGCTTTCTTTAAAATAACCACTCATTTTTATTTCATTATCACATACTGTTTTTTCAGTTGGTCTTCGGTCTTTTGCATTTTTGTTTCCTATTCACTAATTTAGACAATACCTATTTTCAAGTCTCCTTTAAAATTCTCAGTTATGTTGGTTTGAGTTAAATGTGTCTATGTTCTGAGTTCATTATGTTCTTTTTATCATGATACATTTCCTCAGCTCTTTGTGATTCTTATTTGTGAGCTTTGCAATGTAACCAACAATCCGGAAATGGCCTCAAGTGGAGGTTAACTTTTAACACTTGAGTTTGGACTTCAGCTAGACTTGTGTAGGTTTCTGACTTGAGATTTCCGATTCTCGGAGAGCACAGTTTTTCCTAGGGCAGATGATTCGTTGGATCTTGGTTCACATGCATTTATTGCTGCAAGGTAACTCCTCTTTCCGTACCTCACACATTGGTGTTATGTGTGATCTGTGGGCAGGCTGGAAGGCCTCACCTCTGCTATAAGCTTTTGGTCCACTTCTTTTCCTGGTCCTCAGTGAGCCAGTCAGTATTCATCCCATTCAGCCACTGTGGCTTGTAGAATAACAGCTCCATTTGGGGCATAATAATGCTTTCCTTTCTTGTTTTAAGAGGTCTTAGGTATTATAAGTTATAAATTAGGTAATGTCATCTCAAATTGGAAGTACTATTTTCTTTTTTTTAATTTTTTTAATCAAGAACATGTATTGGTACATTGTATACATAATGATCCCATTCATCATGGTTATTTTGTAGCTGTACATGATGTGTCTTGTTTTCTCCCCCTCTTCCCCACCCCTCCTTTCCCCTCCCCCACCCTTCCCTATTTACAGCAGGTTTATTTACATTTTTCCATTTTTCCCTTCTTTCCTTTTCCCTTCCTTCTTTTTCCCCTCCTCTCTTTCTAGTTCTCCTCTCTTTTGAATATTACCTTTCTTTTACATAGTATCTTTTATACCTCTTTGTCCTTATTTACACTTAGGGTTTCTCATATCAGAGAAACAATTTGATGTATACTCATGAATATCTAATTTATTTCACTTAAGAGTATGTTCTCAAGGTACATCCATTTACCTACAAATGTCTCTAGTTTATCCTTTTTATGGCAGACTAGTACTCTATTGTGTAGAAAAACCACATTTTCTTCAGCCATTCCTTAGTTGTTGGGCATTTGGGCTGTTTCCAAGACTTAGCTATTACAAATTGTGTTGCTGTGATTGTGGTTGTACATATATCACTGTGGAACAATGTTTTAAATTCTTCTGAGAATATACCAAGCAGAGGAATAGCTGGGTCAAATGAAACCTCTAGTTGTAGTTTTCTGAGGAATCTCCACACTGATTTCCACAGTGGTTGGACCAGTCTACATTCCCACAAACAGTGGAGGAGGGTTCCTTTTTCCCCACAGCCCTGCCAGCACTTGTTATTGGTTGATTTCTTGATAATAGCTGTTCTTTCTGGAGTGAGATGGAATCTTAGTGTTCTTATGATTTGTATCTTTCGAATGACCAGTGATGTTGAATACTTTTTCATATGTTTATTTGCCATTTTTATTTCTTCATTTGAGAAATGTTTATTCATTTCAGATGCCCATTTTTGGATTGGGTATTTAAATTTGGGGGGTTTAATATTTTTGAGTTCTTTATATACTCTAGATGTTAGACCTTTGTCTGAGGGACAGCTGGCAAAATTTTTTTCCATCTGTGGGTTTTCGTCCTGCTCTATTGGTGATTTCTTTTGCTGAGCAAAAGGTTGTATTATTTGCCATGCAGTCTGGGTTCTATTCATAAATTTTTTTCCTACCCCTATGCCTTCAAGAGTTCTTCGTTTTCTACTCTTCACTAGATTTAGTGTTTCTGTTTTAATGTTTAGTGCTTTGGCCCACTTTGATTTTAGTTTAATACATGGTGAGAGACATGTATTTAGTTAAAGTTTTTGGCATGTGGCAAGCCAATTTTTCCAGAATCATTTATTAAAGAGGCTATCTTTCTTCCAGTGAGGGTGTTTGGCTCCTTTGTCGAAGGTGAGGTATTTGAGTGTGTTTGGAGGTGTTTCTGCATCTTCTAATCTGTTCCACTGATCCTCAAGTCTGTCTTTGCCAGTACCATGCTGTTTTTATCACAGTAACTTTATAGTATAGTTTCAGGTCAGGGATTGTGATGCTCCTTGCCTTGCCCCTGTTGCTCAGGATTGTTTTTGCTATTCTTAGTCTCTTCTGATTCCAAATGAATTTCATGATTGCTTTTTCTAATTCTGTGAAGTATGTTAATGGTATTTGATTAGAATTGTGTCTGTATAGTAATTTAGTAAGTATGGCCATTTTCACTATGTTGGTTCTTCCTACCCAAGAACATGGGATATCTTTTCATTTTCTGATATCCCTTTCAATTTCATTTTTTAGAGTACTGTAGTTTTCAATGTAGACCTTTTACTTGCTTTGTTAGATAGATTCCTAAGGATTTCATTTTTTTTCATGCAATTTTGAAAGATGTATTTTCTTTTATGTCTTTCTCAGTGGGTTTGTTCTTTGTATATAGGAAAGTTATTGACTTTTGGGTGTTGACTTTTTATCCAGCTACACAACTGAATTTAGTTATTAAATCTAGAAATTTTTTGGTGGAATTTTTGGGGTCTTCTTTGTAGAGTATCATGCCATCTGCAAATAATGATAGTTTAACTTCTTCCTTTCCTATCTTTATTCCTTTTCTTTCTTTCTCTTGCCTAATTGCTCTGGCTAATGTTTATAGAACTATATTGAATATTAGTGGTGATAGTGGAAATCCTTGTCTTGTTCCAGATTTTAGCGTGAAAGCTTCCCATTTCTGACCATTCAGGGTGATGTTGACCTTTGGTTTGTCCTAGAGGGCTTTTATTGGATTTAGATATAGACTCTCTATTCCTAATTTCTGTAGACTTTTTATCATGAATGGTGTTGGACTTTGTCAAATGCTTTTTATGCATCTATTGAGATGATCATGTCATTTTTGTCTTTGATTCTCTTGATATGGTGTATTACATATATTGATTTGCATATGCTGAACCATCACTGCATCCCTGGGATGAATCCTACTGGGTCATAGTGTATAATCTTGGTAATTCATTGCATTCTTTTTGCCCGTATCTTGCTTAGAATTTTTGGATCTATGTTCATTAGGGAAATTGTCCTGTAGTTCTCTTTTTCAGTTGGATCCATTTCTAGTTTTGGTATCAGAATAATGCTTGCTTCTAGGAATGATTTTGCAAGTACTGCTTCCTTTTCAATTTATTTGAAGAGTAGTGGTATTAGATCCTCTCTGAATTTCTTGTAGAATTCAGCTGTGAAACCGTCAGGAACTGGTCTTTTCTTTGTTGGTAGGTTTTTAATTACCTTTTCAATTTCAGTGGCTGATACTGGGTTTTATAGTATTTTGATCTCTTCTTAATTCAGTTTTAGTAGTTCATATGTTTCTGTGAATCTGTCCATTTCTTCAGTTTCTTCTTTTCTTTTTTTTTTAATGTTTGTTTTCTTCAGTGTTTTCCGTATTGTTTGAGTATAGGTTCCTGAAGTAGGTGCTGATGATCCTTTGGATTTCCGTAGGGTTGGTTGTGACTTCAACCCTTTCATTTGTTTTTGCATGGATTTGGGTCTTTTCTTTCCTTTTATTTTTTGATAAGAGTGGCTAGGGATTTGCCTATTTTATTTAATCTTTTTTTTTTCTTTTTTTTCTTTTTGGTGCTGGGGATCAAACTCAGGGCCTTGAGCTTGCTAAGCAAGCACTCTAACCACTGAACTAAATCCCCACTCTCTATTTACTCTTTCAAAGAACCAATTCTTTGATTCATTGATTCTTTGTATTGTTTTTTAGTCTCAATTGCATTAATTTCAGCTCTGATCTTAATAATTTCCTCTCTCATACAAGCTTTGGGTTTGATTCATTCTTTTTCTGGATGTTGGAAGTTCAACATTAAGTTGTTTATTTGAGCTCATTCTGTCTTCCTGATGTGGGAGTTAAACACAATGAATTTCCCTCGTAGCACTGCTTTCATTGTATCCCATAGGTTCTGGTATGTTGTATTGTCATTATCATTTAACCGTATAAATTGCTAAATTTCTTCTGTAATTTCTTTGGTGACCCAGCTGTTGTTCAGAAGGATGTTATTTAGTTTCCTTGTGTTTATGTGTTTTTTTGGTTTCTGTTACCGTTGAATTACAGTTTCATTGCACCATTGTGTGATAGTGTGCATGGGATAATTTTGATTCCCTTACATTTAATTAAACATACTTTGTGAGCTAGTATGTGGTCTATTTTGGAGAACATCCCATGTGCAGCTGAGAAGAATGTGTATTCTGCTGTTAAGAGGTGGAACACTCTGCAGACAGCTGCTAAGTCCATTTGTTCACAGATTTGATTCAGTTCTGATACTTGTTTGTCAATCGTTTGTCTAGTTGATCTATTTGTGACAGTGGGGTATTGAAATCTTCCATTATGACTACGTTAGTGTTTACTTGATCTTTCATGTTCCTTAATATTTTTTTTATGTAGTTAGGTGCACCAGTATTTGGGTGCATAAATATTAATGATTGTTATTTCTTCCTCTTGGAGTTTTCCGTTAAGTATGTAGTGACTTCTTTGTCCCTCTTGATCAGTATTGGTTTGAAGTTCACTTTGTCTGAGATTGGGATAGCTACCCCTGCTTTTTTCTGTGTTCCTATTGCACGAAGTACTGTTTTCCATCCTTTGATTTTCAGTCTATGAATTTCCTTTTGGGTTAAATGTGTCTCCTGTATGCAGCATAGTGATGGATCTTGTTTCTTGTACATTCTGCTAGTCTGTTTCTTTTGAATGGTGAGTTGAGACCATTTACATTGATAGTTACAGTTGTTGTGTATTGACATCTTTGTCATGGATTTTTTCTGTTGTTGGTTCTGTGTTACACCTCAGTTTAACTGCTTGTCTTGCCTGGCAGATTCTTTTTTTTTAGTGTCCTTGTAATTTTCCTTTTCTAGGATATCCTTCAAAATATTTTTTGAAGGTGGTTTGGAGGTCATAAATTTGTTCAGTTGTTCTCTGTGATGGAAGTATCTTATTTCATTGTTGAATTTGAAAGATAGTTTGGCCGGGTACATCAGTCTGGATTGGAGACTATTTTATGGCTTGAAATATTTTACTCCAGGCTCTCCTTGATTTAAGGTTTGTGTTGAGAAGTCTGCTGTGATTCTGATGGGTTTACCTTTATAGGTGATTTGTTTTTTTCCTCTACCAATTTTCAGTATTCTATTCTTCTGTTGAATTTCTGGAATCTTGATTATTATATGTCTTGGTGTAGATTTATTTTGGTCATGGGTAATTGGGGCTCTATATGCCTCACTTATCTGTGTGTCAAGTTCTCTCATGCTTGGGAAGTTTTCAGTCATTACTTCTGTAAATAATCTTTTTAGATTCTTTGCACTGTCTCCTGCTCTTTCATTCACTTCAATCAATCTTATGTTGTTCTTTGCATCATCTTGCAGGGGTTGTAGTGATTTTTCATAGTCTCTAGGTATTTTTAAGAGGTCTTTCTTTTCATTGTCACTAACTGCAGACCTGTCTTCTAGATCTGAGGTTCTATCTTTGCTTTCATTCAATCTACTGTGTATACTTTCAAGAGAGTTTTTGATTTCTTGGATATCTGTTTGAATCTGTTTAATGGGTTCCATTTCTTTACTAAATTGAATGTTCAAGTTTTCCATTGTTTTTCAAAGCTCCTCTTTTTTTTTTTTTAATGTGCATCTACTCCGAATTCACTAAGCACATCTTTCTTTATGATTGTCATCTCTTTCATAACTTGGGCAATTATTTCCAGTGTGATGTTCTCTATAGCCTCACCTGTCTGTTTTTTAACTTGTGCTGCTATCACTTCTGAAAGTTTGATTGGCATTGTCCTCTGTATTTGTTCTGGGTGGGCTGGGGGTGTGGGGTTGTGTTTTACTTCTGTGTCTTGTCATTTTCTTTGTGTGTGTGTGTGTGTGTGTGTGTGTGTGTGTGTGTGTGTGTATTTTATATATATATATATATATATATATATATATATATATATACTTCCCCTTTTAGTTTTTTCTCTGTGTTGATTTTATATCTTGTTTATGGGAGGCTACTTTAAGACAAGTATCAGTGCTTTCCTAGGAAAAGTCTGTTCTTACAGTGTCTTCTATGTGTATGTGGTTCTTGGCTCTTTTGTCCTTTATGTGTCAAGAACTTTCCTCAGTGCCATGGATATGTTTGACTCTACTTGGTATCAGTGACTTGCAAAAAAGAAGAAAAGAAAAAAGAAAAAGAGAGAGAGAGAGTGAGACAGAGTTGGCAGTATTTTCAGTCCAAGATCTTTTGCATGTTACTGGATTTTAACCCTGCTGTTGCACAGGCAGGGCCTGCACTGGTCCATGGTGGAAGGCCACACAGATCTGAGTAGCATGGGCAGTCCAGTGATCCCCCCCGCCCCGATGAAGTTGTCTGGGAATACTATTTTCAACATTTGAGTTTAAATCTGTAATTCACAGGCCATGTGCTTATATGCTAATATAGAAATTGGGTCTTTTTCCCAAAATGGTACATGGTCACAAATCATTCATTGATTTGTTTACTGTCTCCCAAAATGCCAAATTTATTATATATTTATTTTTCATAAATATTTAGGTCTAATTATGAACATCCATTTCTGTTCCTTTGCCACATTCTTATATCTATAGTTGTATCACCTATTTTATTTTATTTATTTTTTTGTGTCACCTATTTTAATATGGCATAAGGCAAGTTTTTCTTCATCACTCATGAAGAATATTTTCAGATTGTTTGTATGTTTATTCTTGCACCTAAACTTTAATTCTGTCACTTAAACTATTTCAGGGTTTTGATTGGAATTATTAACATTTACAGAATTAAACTTCCAAACTAAGAACAAGAAGCACATGTGTGTGTATTGAACTCTTTTATTGTTTATTACAGTTGGATAATTTTGGACTGGACATTATGGAGTTAAATTTTAGGAATTTTGCTAGTTGCTATTATTTTTGTTACTGTTGGGAATAGGATTGGGTCTTACATTATTGCCCAAATTATTTATTATTTGTATACATTTTTATTTTGCTCAATATATTAACATTCATTTCTCTAATACATTTAGAGTTCAGATTTGAATATTAAATAGACTGTCTGCAATTAATATTTTTTTTAAATTTCTACTGGCTAATTCTTACAAAATGATGTTAAATGTGTACTGTTAAGTAGCAGGTTTCCATGAGTTTCAAACTTGCTGTGTATGCTTTTAGTGTTTTAGACTTTTGGTCTATTAATTTTACTTCACTATGCTAAAAACGTATCAATTATTACAGTAGCCAGAAATCACAATAGTCCAGTTAACAGTTGGTTTAAAATGAGAAAAAGCTACCATCTCACATAATACCTGAGAGACAGAGTTCTGATTAATTTGGTGACTCACCTCTGTCAAGTGCTGTCTGTCTTTCTCTTCTGCTATCAGCATGCTGGTAATGTCATGTGATGTAGCAACAAAGTGGCCCTTATAATTTCAAGTATCATATATAGACTCAAGCATAACTGGTAATAAGCAAAGGTGGGTTTTCTTCCATGCATCATTTTGGTAATGAATGAGAGAATCTTTCTTTAAATCTCTCCAGCAGATTTTCCTTTAATTCTTATTGGCTGGGTTACTGTTACATGTCCACCTACAAACTCATGCAGAGAAAAGGAAAAATAACCACCCTGAAAAGCCTATAGAAGTCATGATTCACTCTTGGAGGCAAGGGCAGCTGTGGTCATGTTCTGTGAGCATAGGGAAGGGTGAAGAGCTGCACAAGCCAGGCTGCAGAAACGGGTGGGGAATAACTGGTGGGCATGCAATAGTGTCTGCCACACCAGAGTTCCTTCTTTATTTTCTTCCGCAATTTATCAGTGGGAGCCTTTGGTTATTTTCAGACGTCTTCTGGCAAAAACCAAGCCAATCATATCATGTTTCACCATTGATCTTTCATAGCCTACTTATCAATTTTCTAAGGAAAAAAAATCTATCTTTGAACTCTTCATTTCTTGAACAGTCCAATTTGGTGGTTGCAGGTAACTTTTAAAAACTTATTTCAAGATTATATTTTTAATAATAGTATTTACTATTAATGTTTATAATTTTCAAATAAGTATAGATACATAAACTAAGTGTTTAATGGTGTTATAATTGTGGTATATGTGTGTGTATGCACTGTTAGGATTTAGAGTCAGAGCTATGTAGCCTTTGAAAAGAGGATTAGAAATATTTCTATTTTTCTCCCCATACTGGTTGAATTTAAAAGCTTTGGAATTATCTCTTTCTGGAAGGTTCAGAATAATTCAACTGTGAAGTAATCTGGGCTTAGTATTTCTTTGGATGGATAGGTTTTTGACAACTTCCTCAATTTCTTCTATGGCTATTGGTCTCCCTATCTCTCTATGTCTGTGACAATGTATGTTTTTTTCTAAAAATAATTTATTATGCTCAACCATTAATGAAAAATTTCAAGTAAGAAAGTAACATTTCAAGAAATAAGATTTTAAAGGTTATTTATACCTCCCCTGTGTTTGGTGGCTTTTAGTTGAACCTAATTTTCTGTATTGTGACTTTTTAATTTCATGATTTTGTAGTTTTTTTTAATGTGGGTTTGTTTAGTAATTCTATTTTATATTTTATAATTTCTATTTCATGTTTCACAATCCTTTCTGTCCATAATTTGATTTTAAATTTTTAGTTTGGAAGTTTAATTTATTTAATTATTTATTATGCAGAAATCTAGTATTAAACAAGATTTATGGATGATCATTGTTCTGGACTAGCTTCCTGTACCCAGCCACAAGAGACTAGATCAAACCAGAGTGGAGTCATCTGTGCTAAGTGCAATGTAATCAAACTTACCTTTGTAAATTTGTTTTCCTAAAAAGAAAAAAAAAAAAAAAGGAGATTCCAATTGAGTTGAGTCAGCCTAATAAGGAAATCCTCTCTGTTCCTTATTAGAAAAATAACTTTGAGTAACCAATCTACTCTTTGCTGTTTCTACTTGCTTCATCCTTTTTTTGCCTATGAAGCCAACCTCTTCCAATTAGCTTATGAATGTTCATTCTGTTTTATAGGATGAGGTTACTGCTTGATTTCAGAACTGCAAATAAGAATCAATTTGATTTCTAAGCTAAATTTGTTGGTTTTGTATATTGACAGCAGTAACAACTAAGCTGCTTCCAAAATTTTCTTTAGCTTTGACCCATGGGTTTTGATATTAAAATTTCACTGTTAGTATTTTTATTAGTTTTTCAATCTTGAGTTTGATTTTCTTCTTGATTCAAGAGTTGTTTAACAGCAAGAGTTAAAACTACCAGCTTCTTTTTTGTCTTTAGTTTTGTTATTAACTGCTGGTTATTGCATTGCTGTAAGATAATATGCTCTGTTCTGTCCTATTTTTAGCAATTTCTTTCCTGCTTTATAAATAGATAAACATATTTAAGAATGCAGAAAGAAAATGTCTTCTTTTTAAGGGCATCTAATGCAATACCAGTATTTTAGTTTAACGATTGCTACAGTTTGAATACGGTTTATCCCTTAAAGGTTCATGTGTGGATGCTTAGTTCCCAGTAATGAAGAGATGGGACTGTAAGAAGTAGGGTCTAGCAGAAAGTGATCAGGTCATGCGGGATCCACTCTCAGGAATTCATTGGTGCTCTCTTACGGAAGTGGGCCAGGTCTCGTGGGACTCATTCAGTTCTCATGAGAATAGCTTGTTGTCAGTGGGCTTGGTAGCTCCTCTGAATCCTTTTTTCTGCAGGCATTGCCGTAAGTCTGATGCTGTCCTCCACAGGTCCTCGCCAGAGCTGAGAAGATGCTAGAACCATGGCCTTGAGTCTCTGGAACCAGGGGATAAATAAACCTCTTACCTTTTTGAGGAACAAAACTCAGTTTGTTTTAGCAACAGAAAACAAAAGCAGCCATATTAAATAATGCATAAGTAGATCTTTTCTTAATTTTACTTAACTGGGTTATTTTGGGCTCAAAAGAGTGAATGTATAACTTTTGCTGCACATATGGTTTTGCCAAATTTTCTTACATTTCTTATAATTTTTACATCTTTTTTTTAGTATTCAAGAAAGATAAAAATTACTCAAAATGCACGATCTCAAAGAAGTCATCCACACCTTCCTTCCTTCCTTCCTTATTGTTAGTCTGGTTTCTCTCCTTTTATTTATTTATTTATTTATTTATCTTTTTTTTCTGGTTGTGTAAAAAACTACTGTTACAATCTCAAAGTCCAACACCTTATTCGGGTATTGTCTTTACTAATTTTCCTTAGAACAATGTACATATACCTGTTTTAATCAAGGATTCCTTTACCTTTTGTGGTTTCTTTCTTTTTCTTTTTTTGTTCTGTATTACATCTTGAATTTTTTTCAATTCTTTTTGTTGGATTCTCTACTTCAGATATAACATTTTTCCATGTCAATTACTGTGGTTGGCAGAATGACTCCCTAGAGAATTCCTTGCCCTAAACCCTGGAACCTGTGAATACCTAGGTTATGCTGCATGAATTCCCAGCTATAACTAAAATTAGGGACCTTAAAACAATGAGGCTATCCTGGACTATTCAAATGGATCCAATCTAATCAAATTTATCATGAAAAACAGAGAACTTCTTCTAGCCAGAGGCTGCAGAATTATGGTAGAAGTCAGAGTGGGCGCAAAGCACAAGATGGATTTGCTCTGCTATTATTGGCTTGAAAAAAAGGGATCCACTTACAGTAAATGGAAACCTTAGTCTCACCAGCACAGGGATCCCATTTCTGCCAACAACTTTATTAAACCTGGGAGCAGATTCTCCCTCTGAGCCTCTAGATGAGAACTCAATCTGGCTAACACCTTGCAGCTGACCTCGTGAGTTCCTAAATACTGAAGTCAGCCAGGCAGTGCAGGATTTCTGATCCACAGAAACTGATACAATATGTGTGTATGTTAAGTATCTTAACTGAGTTTGTGATCATTTGTAATGCAGACATAAAAAAACTAATATCATAATCTTCTTTCTAATTTTTAAAATTTTTCTACATTATATTCACTGTGTTTAACTCAAGCCTTTTAATGTGATTTTTAACTACATCTGGTATTTTCTTTAACATACCAAATTTGTGTTTCAGTTGTCCAGTGGATGTCTTGGTTCTTAACTTGTTTTCTCAGCCCTGTAATCTCTCTCTTCCTCCCATCAAATTGCTTTATAGTGTTATTTTACAACTCTTACCTTATTCATTGAATTCATTATTTTAGTAAATTCTTCAGTATCAGGAGGTTCTTTATTACAAACTTGGAATTAAGCTGGGCATTCTGCTTTCCCCCATCCCTTACTTATCATGAATTATTTCCATACTGAACTAATCAAACCTTATCTCTAGGAAATTTGTATAGTTTCTTCTTTTGTCCTAAAGTGTCATAGTGCAGTGTTGGCCAATTTACTGTTAGGTAGCATCCAAAAAGCTCAGAGTTGCATACAGTGCTTGCCTACAACTTCCTAATGTCTAGTAACACAAGGCGGCTACGTTGGGGTCATTTTTTATGGCACTGATAAATGATGAATACAATGAGAGAGATAGTGTGAAAGTTATTCTTTTGAAGTTTTCTGAAGTTAGACTTGTTTTGAAGTAGAGAGTCTGTGACATAAAATATTGAGCACTTCAAGCATATGGGTTGTAATGTGCAAAAAAATTTGCAGTGCAGTAGAAAGTAAATAAAGTCACATACTTGAAGATTCAAATGTGGAAACTCCAAAATCTGACTGTCCCTAAGAAAATAATGAAAGGAAGGGAAAATAACAAAGTCAATATAAACTATACTAGACCTGAAGTAGAAACTCAACATCACAGCTCATATTTCACAGAATAAAATTTAAATGACAAACAACTAGGGTCAAACCAATATAGTTTTCAGGCACAAACTTAATACTGTCTAACTACCTTCTGAATAAAGCTTCACTGATACCCCTAACTTGGTGGATAATTATTGCGTTTCTGGTAATTCCAGGAGGAATAAATTAGAATGTCACTGTAAGGACACCCTCCTCCCAATAATTAGACTTTGCAGAGCTAGAGGTGCTAAAACTCTTCATGCTTTTCTCTGACTCAGAAGAGAAAGTAAGAATGTCAGGAAAACCATGTTTAATTATCTCAGAAAATATATAATAGATTGTCAAAATATGGCACAAAAATACTTCTGGAGATGTATACAAGTGGATGCACTTGCAACCCTTAATATTTCATCTCAGAGCGTATTTAGCTAATGACAACTCCAAACATCTTCTGTGTTACTTTCCTAGGGCTGCCATATGAAATGACTATAAACAAAATGGCACAAAAGTACAGAAATTTTTCTTACTGTTATGGAGGTCAGAAATCTGAAATTAAGGTTTTAGTGGGGTTATGCTCTGTCTGAATGCTCTTCGTGGCAATCCTTCCTTACTTCCTTCCAACTTCGGTTGACTCCTGGCATTCCTTTGCTTGTGGTAGCACAACTCTAAACTCTGCCTCCATCTTCACGTGGCCTTCTTCCTTTAAGACCATGTGACAATAAAGAGAGAGTCCTTTCTGTGTTTTTTCTTTTTTTTTGTGTGCTGGGGATCGAACTCAGGGCCTTGTGCTTATGAGGCGAGCACTCTAACCACTGAGCTAAATCTCCAGCACTGTGTGTCTTTGATAGGACAGATTTACTAGATTTAGGGCCCACTCTACTCTAGTATGATCTCCTCTTGATTCTTAAGTATATCTACAAAACCCTCTCATTCTAAGGTTCTATTCTCATTCTAGGTATATGTTAATTTTAGGGGAACACTATTCAATTCACAACAAAGGGAATGTTAAGAGAAATTGTTAGTTATCTATTGTTTAAGTCAAAATTTTCCAAAATGTTGTCAGGTGTTCTGTTTCCAGAGTTGTAAGGCAGAAATCAAGGTGTTGACCTGAGCGCTTACTTGAGCATATTAAGGACAGTCTCCTTCTAGACTCATTCAGGTTGCTGGCAAAATTCAGTTACACATGCTTACATAACTAGCGTTCCCATTTGTTTGCAATCTTTTCTCTGCATATTGTTCTTATCTTCTAGAGGATGCCTTGTATTCTTTGGTCCTATCCTTCCTCTATGTTCAAAGCTAGCAAAGGTGGGCCAAGTTATTCTCATACTTCAAATCTATTATAGCTTCCTCTTCTGCTTCCTTATTCAAATTCTTTGTCCAGCACATGAGTCTACCCACATATCTGCCTCCAGCCGAGGAAATCTCTCTAAATTGATGAGTTCATGTAATTAGATTGTATTCACCCAGTTAACCTAGGAGAACCTTCCTTTTAAAGTCTTCTAACTTTGATTACATTTGCAAAATCTCTTTTGTGGGTAATGTAACGTGTACATGTTCCAAGCATTAGGATGTGGGCATCTTTTGGGAGAGGAGAGTATGACTGACCTACCACAACCAGTTAAAAAGATTTTATAGTGCTTTGTCACCATCCTTAAATGTTCCCATTTCTAAGCTTCCTAGTAGTGACTAGGTATTTGCCCATAGAATCCCCTGGCTTCCTTACGTTGCCACTTAAATTCATGTGCTTAGGTTTGTCTGCTTGCCACTGACCAAATCAAAGGAGGCCATATAATTTGGTAGAAAGAAAAAATGATTTATTCAAAGCTAGCTCTGAGGAGATGGAGTAGCCTATTTGCCTCAAATCACCACCTCCCCATTTCCGGGTGTGGTGGAGTCTTTTATAGCAAGGAGCAGCGTAGGTGAGAATACAACGGAACAGGCATTTTCCAAGCATTTCCATCTTTTTCTGGACGCAGACCTCTTCCTCCCTTGCCTAAGAGAATGAAGTTGGGCATGACCTCCCAGTGCCAGGATCTGCATATTTTGTGCATTCATCCGGGCAGAGGAGAGGTGGAAGTTTGGAAGCCACTTGACTCCAAAGAGGGGGAAAAAAATCTAACTTTTAAAATCCTATTTTGCAGTGCCAGTTACACTTGGGCTAAAAGCACTTTAAAGACATTGATAATAGTTTTGTTTTTCATTTTACTATTTTTTCTTTTCCTTCTCTCCGGTTGAATGTTTGTGACTGAGAGCCTAAAGAAGAATATTAGTAACCCTCACTCACCTCTCCAGGGTGCTCTGAGGATTAATGCTTTAAAAATTCTAAATTAAATTTTTAATTAAAAGTGCGTATGTGAATTAATGAGATTGGAGATCAGATTCCCAATATAACTAATTCACTTAGTTTTTTCTTTAAAAGTAGATCATTTTTTTCCTCAAGAAAATCCCACAGTACAGAATTCAATGCAGTCTTCTTTTTTAATATGCACTGAGCAATTTGAATGAAAATACTAAATAAACATTATTCTAAATTATGAATACAATCACCTTCACATTATTTGTCCTAAGATGTGGCATAATATAAGAAATTAAAACATGTGCAATGTAAGTTTACACTTACCTCTGCTTGTTTTCTGAGGCTTTATCCTTATTTCCATGGAGGCAACCCCTCAGTGAGAACATCACAGTTTACCTCAGTCACCTGCAGTTGGTAAGATACAGACACACTTGTTCAGAATTTCAGGTCTTATGTTAATTTTGGATTTTACTATGTCTGCTTCTAAAACTATTCGAACAAGTATGTACAATTGAAGTCTTTAGAAAAATGAACATTCTTAAATAAAAATCAGAGATACAAATTTGGCAAGAATTACATTTTTTAAAACCAAATTTTCCATCTAAATTTCTTTTATTTGCAGAATAGATTTTTCTTTTTGCTTTTTTTAAGACAGGGTCTATATAGTCTGGACCGGCCTTCAACTTACTATATCACCCAGGCTGGCCTCAAATTTGTGTCAGTACTCCTGCCTCAGCCTCTAGAGTGCTGGAATTATAGACATGCTTCACCATGCCCGGGTGCTCAGTAGATTTTTTTTTAAAGTAGCTGAAAAAACAGAAGTTGGAACATTGTTGTGATTTAAACCTTTATCTCTCATCCTGCCTGTTTTAATAAAACCTAAATGCATGGAAACTGAGGAATGAGTTGAGTTTCAACTCTGGGTGTTTGGAAGTACCTTCCCTTCTGTGGCTTTATATATCAGGAGAAAGCATCTCAATTGGAATAATGCTTTGGGTTCCTGCAGGCGTACCACAGTGATTTATCTGGTTGGTGAGGCGAGAAAAGAAACGAATTTAGTGTTTTCTGTATGCTCCTAAATTACAGAAAGAATTTAAAAGAAGTAGGAAAATTAATGTTCCTAGATATCAAATGTTGGTTGTTATAGGCGAGTACTGAATGCAGCTTCCCGGTAACATGGCAGACTGATCAACATTGGATCATGATGCTATCTTCAAAGGTAGAAAATGCCTACCTTCTAATAACATTTGATTTCCTGGGCATAAAGGCACGTTCTATTCTGGCCACAAAGCTTGGGCAAGCTATCTCTGGTGAACAACCAAAAGAGAAGAGTATGTTCCCAGGGACCTAGCAGATTTGGCAAACATATTACTTTGAAATATACTTTTGAAAATGCCAGCTATGGAAATGAATTAAAGGCAAAGTGTGGTCCTGTGTCAAACTGGAAGAAGAAGTTCTGTACGATAAAGGGGCAACAGGAGAGGCAACTAGAGGATTTGGGAAAATGAAATAAGACAGAGATCAGATGAGTTTAGACTATTCAGAAACAAAATCTAAACACTAGGTTTAGGGCACAATATTTTCCTTAGCAGAATTTAAAGTATTTGCAAGAACAGCAGCACATCCTGGAAGAAATAACACGGACCGTCTTAAGAACAATATAGCTTCTTTCTAGGCTCTGTGTCCTTTATCTTATCAAGTAAATCATACATTTTCTCCCTCTGTATGTCCCGTGCTGCTCAGTGCTGTGAGGGATATTGGAGAAGCAGAATACATGCATACTAACCTTCAAGTCACTTTGAGACTACATTATGGAAATGCTATTAGTTCAAGTCTATATGTTGTAGGATCACATACTGAATTATGTCCTGTGGAGAATACAAATATAAAAACCTGCTCCCAGTTTTCTTGGTCAGAAAACCAGCTGAAAAATCAAGGTAGGCATTGATTTGTTCATTTCAATGATAAAAGCAAACTGTTTTTGTAATACTGAGGAAAAGAAGACAATTTACTTCTCAAAAGAGGATTTAATTCTCAAAATCATTTATCAATATACAAAATATTAAATGCCACAATAAAGTATGGTTCCTAAGGCAGATTTCTCCATGTAATGACAGTTCTGTGCTAGTCCCATCACCTATGAAGCATGATCTTATTTTAAGTCTCTACTATAAAGGCTTACAATTCTCTACAGAAGCCAAAGATGATTTGGCAGACAGTGAAAAATGTTAGGGAAAATCTGTACTTCTGCTGTCATTTTCACGAAGGACTTCCACTCTGCTTTTTGGGTGTGAGCAGTGATACTTGGTTTCTCTCCTTCCTCACCTTTGGAGGAGTGACTGGCCCCCAGGGGTCCAGGCAAGCCAGGTCAGAAGACCATTCTTCTGGTCATGGGCAATATGAACCACTTTTCCTGCTCCAGTCCGTCCTGCCTGTGATGTGCATTCTTGCTTCCTGCTCCTTGAGATGCCAGATGAAGCAGGCCCTATTTTTAAGTAAACCAAAATTCTATTCTTTCTGACCTTTCCCACTGACTACTGAGTAGAGACTTCTGTCACCTGTTTTTCAACATTTTAAGCTTTTGGAGGGAGACAGGAGGTCCCACTGTGCTTTCCAGTTAGCTTTGACCAGTAACAAATACTTGTAAAGCTATTTTGACATAGTTCAGTTCCTTGGGTTTGTCTTCTCCTGGTCAGTATCTAGATGGCAGGAAGAAATGAGGGATTCACAAGTGCCCTACAGAGACTACTAGAGAAGAGGAAAGGAATCGGGGAAGAGGGAAGAAAGGGGAAAGAGACTAATGGGATGGTGATCAAAGTGTGTTATATTCATAAGCGAACATGCTAAAATGAAACAAACCCACTGTTGTATGTAACTAATATGCAGTAATTTAAAAAAATAAGTTCTTCGCCAATTTCCAGCAAAAATAGCAAAATAATTTTAATCCTGGTTCTCCTTTTCTGTCTGTGAGATTTTGGGTAATTTACCTGATTTGTTTAGGCCATGTTTCCTCACTGGAAAAATGACATCATGCAGGTGAAAGTGTTCACCTCAATTAGCTGGTCTTAGCGGGTGTTCATAAATGTTGGTTGGCTGCTAACCTTCATTCCTGTAAACTTTTTCCTGGTGGGTTTGCTCATGCAGCCTTCTCCTGAAGATATCTGTTTCTCAGCTTTCTCTAGACATCTCAGAATGAACATCTAGAAAAAGTAAGTGATCTCAGACCTGTACATGAAGGAGAAATCATTTGAGGCCATTTACACGATAGATTAAATATAATATGTGGGTAAAAATCTTTCCTCAACTGAAATTAGGAAGCCACTAAAACTGATACAACACTTCATTTGTGGTAAGCACTGATTTTTTTTTTTCTTTTTATCTAGCAGCAAATGTTTAAGAGGTCTTTTTTTAGTAATGTAAACATTATTGTTTCCTTTGCAACCACATTTACATTATATTTGTAACTCTGGAATTGAAAACATGGAATTTAAAATCAGATTAATTTCACTGATAGAGGCAAGGTTGACCTTTTTTTAAACAAATGACTAAGAAAACGTCATAGTTTCACTTTCACAATACATGAATTTACTTGGGTATGGTTTTCTCAGCATTCCTCTTTGCCTGAAAGATTCTGTCTTCAGCTCTCAATGTAGTAAAAACCTATACAATTATCTTGTCCTCATTAAGGACTTGCTTCTTACATGGAATTTTCTCTGATGATTCCAGGTCAAATGATCCTTGTATACCTGGATTCATTTTAAACTTCTAGTCTGTTATACAAAGAATGGTTCAGAAGATAGAAAATTGACATCTAAAGTCATACGTATATTCAAATCTTGACTTTCACCTCACTCTGGATCTTTGGGAAAGTTAATTAACTCCTCAGAGATCAGATCCTCTTGTATAAAGTATAAAATATAGTAATTACTTTCCTGTAGGAGTTAAAGTGATTAAAGAGTGTATTTGAAGTAGTCAAAAGAGTAACTGATCAAAAACAATAGATCCATATCCACTCTTACATTAATTTTACATTCTATATATATTCAGTGGGCAAGTACTGTCTGTGTACTAGGTCCTGTATTTGTAGCTAGCAATATAAAATTATAACAAGTCATTTCCTTCAGGAACTCAGCATATAGTGGAAGAGAAATTATTGAACAAGGAAGAATATGCTAGGATACATTCGTAATCTGAAGCATGCTGGAGGAGTTAGTAAATGAGTGTGGGAGGACGTCAGCAAAGGAGAAAAATAGTGAGATTGTCATCTGTACAGGAAGCAGCCTGTACACAGATAAAAAAGTGAGAAAGAGTCTTTCGTATTTAGAGAAGACTGCATAAATTTCAGTATCATTGGGGCATAAGGAAATTGTCACTAAATGAAGTCCAGAGAACTAAGTAGGTGAAAGTTGATGAAAGAGTTTAAAAGTCACATTATCAACTTCTACTCTGTCCTAAAGGATAAACATTGATGAATTTTAGATTGGAAAAATAATGTGATTTCACATTCATTTTTAGAAAGATGAGTGTCAAATTTGAAGAGAATTTTATAGAGTAAGGGCATCAAAGAGCAAGGGCATTGGTTAAGAAGTTGGTATAGTCTAGGTCTGCAAGGGTGGGAAGCTCAATTAAGATATTAACATTGAAGGTGAACAGAAGGAAGGAGCGGTAAGATATTGGTGGAAGAAAAATGATTGAAGGGAAATTCTTACATAAATGGAGTTAGATTATGCAACTCAGGCTATTACAGTTCAGCATCACTAAATCCTCAAATCCTCTTTAAAAAAGTGCTCTTTATTTTTATTCTGGATGCATCTTACTTGTAGTACTGCTAAAGGAAGGCAAAATGCTAGACAGGCTGATCCAAGTGGCCATTGCACTTGGCAGCTGTAGTTCTCCGTGTAAACTAATATGTCTTTATTCTGTTTTAATAAATCAGTCTTAGGAACTAGCCTAATGTGATCCTCCTCTGGAGTGGTTTAGCCATTCTTGGTGTGCCAGAAACTTTAATTACTAAGATTGACCTAGGACTGAAGTGAATTCACCTAAATGATTCCATTCTGTAAGGTGAAATGGTGAAATGTGGGAGGCTCTGGGTAGTAATCACACCATTGTTATTCATCTGGAGAGGCTTTGTAATGTCCATGAAGAACTTTCCTTAATGATAGTTGTCAAAGCCAGTAAGAAAGACTTTATTCAGGACCACTGGGATAGGCGCTGAAACCACTGAAGTGAGACTTTGCCAGGGGGGAAAGAAGTCAGACTCCACTCTGCAGCGTGGGAAAGGGAATTTATAACCAGAGAGAGGGGGAGAGTCAAGGATGGAAGATTGCTAAGAGGAAGCATCAAGGGTCCAGATAAACTGACCCAACATGAGTCTTGCTGAAGATTGGCAATGGCGACCAGATATCACCTGGGGGATGGTGGAAGATGACCAAATCCCCAACACCACAGTTCCCATTGAGAAGAAAGGTCATGTAAGAGGGGTAGAAAGCAAATTCTGGGAAAGGAACTAGTGCCGATTAGGTTTTGTGTAGGATAATTGGACTGTGTTAAGCAGAATGAATAGTTGGATACCCAATAAAGTATTATTTTGGGTGTGTGAATGAGACTGAGCCTTGGAAAATTTAATAAGGAATGTTCATTCAATATATGCTGAATCACACAAGAATTTTAAAAAGATCAACACAACGTAGAAAATGTGTATGAGCATATTCTCTGAGGAGAGCCATGCCCTAAAAGAAAAACAGCAGCTATATATTATGATGCAAGACTTCAGACTATAGTTAATGATCTCAAAAGTCAGCCAGATTTCACGGACTACCTCCATATATTTGTAATACACTTTTGTGTAACAATTTTTTTTCAGGTTTTTCATTTGCTTTGTTCAGTTTTCTCCTCAGTAAGTATTTAGCACATGAATGAGGATGAGCATAAGAAATAGCAATTGAATGGTTTTAATGTATTCAAATGACTACTATTTTTTGATTGCATACTATGTTTACAGCACTATTAACAGTGGATGAGGCAAAAAAACCTTCAGATCCTCATTTCTTTAAAATGAAGAAACCTGATTAGATAGTTAAGTACCTACTTGAGTCACACAACTAATAAATAAAAGACCTTAGTCTTAAGTCTTGCCCAACCAACTTCTTAATTAGTGTTGTGCCACCATTCATCAGTCCCTACCCAGGAGGCAGGGGAACACAAAAACCAAGAGAGGAAGAAGAGGTCTAGGAATAA
This sequence comes from Hystrix cristata, assembly GCA_004026905.1. NCBI lineage: Eukaryota > Metazoa > Chordata > Mammalia > Rodentia > Hystricidae > Hystrix > Hystrix cristata. The sequence continues at coordinate 44,721 of PVJO010005014.1, read as the reverse complement.
GGAAACGGTGAAAAAATGCCTCAAAGTGGTTTAGTAAATAAGAATTGAGTAATACTGACTTGAAGCGCATTTCTCCACAAAATATTTTTTCAATAAAGTTTTATTGAGCACTGGTGTCTTAATAGTCACAGTCCTAGGAAGTAGGAACATAGTGGTGAGCAGAATTTCTACCCTTAGAGGGCGGACTGCTCAGTGGCCAGGTTAAGGGTAGCAGCAGGATGCAGATGGCAGAGGATCTAGTGAAAGAGAAGAGAAAACCAGGGAGTGTGAATCCTGATTTTGATTTTGACCTTACCCCTCCAGTGTTGGGCTCTAGAGAGACAGAGACACTACCCCATAGTTCTTCTGTGTCTTACACAAAACCTTATGCTCTGAAGCATCTCTCTCTGGCTTTGAAAACTTCCTGTAAGTAGAGAATCTGATAAACTCAGGCTCAGTAGGATACTGCTATCTACAAATTCTTTAGGGGTATTTGATTTGTTCAATATGCAGGAACTCACAGTTTAAATGGCTAAATCTCGGTGAGTTTTTAGATACCATTGAGAAGATGGAGACAAAATTTTATAAAGGCCAGAGATGCCTTCTTGTTGACCCCGAAATTACATCAGAAAAGCAGCTATTGTTGACAGAGCCTGTATTTGAGAGAGACCAGTCAAGAGGGCTCTGAGCTGTGGGATTATAAAACCTTGGAAAAATCTTTCATGTGTGAACAATGTGGGGACAAGCCCTTCACCAAAATAGCTCTGAGATCTGTGTCATGCACTTACACCAAACACCCAAGAGCTTCGTGTACAAATCACAAGAGCCTTCTGAGGGCTCTGGGAGGGAAAACAGAGGTGGAGACTGTGGATTTAGAAGGGACAAATAAAAGGGCCTGCTGGCTGTCTAGGTTTGCCCCACCCCCCCAGAACTGCAATGGTAGGTGAGACATATTTCTTTTTTTTTTTTAATTATTTCTTTTTGGTGAGACATATTTCTAAGCCAGTTCTTACCTTTGTTTATCCCTAAAGTTTACAGAGTTGAAGGTTCAAGTCTAGGGAAGTGAATGAAGTTTATCCTGCTCCCTCAATGCACAAGGGACTGTTTTACAATCGGAAAGAGTTGTTAATTTGCAGAGAACTATGCTTGACAAAAGGACCGACTGTTGAATGTCAGATGACCAATATATTCTTTCTCTGAAAAGAAATTCTTTGTGGGAAGTAGCATAATATAAAATGCCATTCAAGAATCTTCATGTGATATTAAAGTGTCATTATTCTGTAATGTATAGAATCACACCATCCAGAGGAAGCTGAGAGTGTCATCTGCAGGTCAGGAGTCCATCTCTTCTAAGATGCCAAAGACACACTGGTGTTTGTATTCATTAACTTCTTTCCTTCCAGACCACTGAAGACCATATTGTATTTTCAAAAGTGAAGGATTAGCCTGTCTCCTTTGTTATGGGCCAGTCCTAAGCACGTGATGAAGCCACAAAAATTGCTCTTGGGTAACTCAAAATTGTGGACAGCACATTTATAGACCATCTCAAGCAAAATGATTTGGGTAGTTGATTAAGGATTGCTATTACATGCTCATTCTTAGTATTTTCTCACTCATTGTGGGAGTTTATATTATAGTGCTTAACATATTGACTATGGAGCCGCATATATATATTTCTGACAAATACAATTTCTCCCAAAAGGCTGCAACAAAGTTCAATTTCAGATAGCAGAGATAAATCCAGCCAGTTAAGGAGAAAGGGAGGTAATTCGGAGAACTAGCTTGCTATAATATTGCTCAAAGTGCTGGAGAAAGAACTTTCAGGCAAGGCCTTTAAGAATGACTGTGAATAAAAAAAAAAAAAAAGAATGACTGTCAAATCAAGATAATAATAATCTATAGCGCTCATTCACCAAGAGAATTGTTTCCCCGATACAGTTTACTATGAGACAAACTGCCTCCAGTTTATCCTACCTAGACTGTAACCCAGGAAGTCCCTGTTAAAGATGGTGGCTCCAACCCGAGTGCCTGCTGCAATCTCCATCAGAAATTGATGTGTTCATGTACTACTTCTGTTCCTATTTAATTCATTTCTAAAACAAATTTTTTTGTAATTATATGTATCTAAGTGGCATAGACCAAGTCACACCTGTAACTAGATTGGAAGGGATCTGGGATATACCACATTGTTTTCCACCCTAATAGGAGAATACAAAGATGTTGGGATAGATATTGAATGCGTATAAGCCAATTGGCTGGTCATACCCCAGTCAGTTATCTGTGGAAATTAATATTTCAGGTCCTACAGAGAGTGCAAAGACAAGCCAGATTCTGTCAAGGAATCTAGGTACAGTTTAATAGGGAAGAAGAGAAGAGTTAATTGTTTTATATGATAGGATGATTTCCCCATGAGTCTGGGCCAGATTTTCTTCCTACTTACTTATAAAGCATATTTTTCTTATCATAACCTTTTACAGTATTACAATGGCTGCTTCTCTTACCTGTGTACTCGGTGGGGTATTAGCTATTAAAGGCAGTGACCACGTGTTGATGGGCTCATTCTTAAATGCCCAATATTTAATCCAGCATCATTAATTGTTGACTGGATGAATAAATGAAAAAAATTTCCAAATAGGCTTCAAAATTAAAAACTGTAAGAATGTAAGTGCTCATTCTATAAGTAATATAGAATAAAATATTTTCCTGTCAGAGTTTGCTCTCTAAACTAGAAAACTCGAAATAATAAACTGAACACTGGTTAAGGAGTTACACTACATTTTCTCATTATGGCCTACTAGTTCTACATTCTTCAGTATAACAATTGCAGATTTGTGGCTGGAAAATCTAGCCACATTTAATTTTCTTTTCTAATTATGTACCACATGAATGAAGCCTAATGCTAGTTGTGTAAAAATTAGATTCATAGTTATTACGGTTTAGACCTCAGGTGCCCCCCCCCCCAAGTCTTGTGTGCAGAAACTGGGGCTTTTGGAAGGTTACTGGGTCATGGAGATGCTATACTCATCAGAGGATTATTCCATTTATGAGTTCATAGTTGACTGTGCTGGTCAAAGGTGAGGCCTGGTTTGAAGAGGTGGGTTACAGGGGACATGATTTAGAAGGTGTATTTTTCTTTTTAGAAAACTTCTATCAATACTTGTTTGTGATGCATAATGAAGATATCCATCATGGGGTATTGCTATATATGCATATCACATTTTAATCCTTTTTACTTCTGCCTCCCTCTCCTCTCTTGTTTCTTCCTATCCCGAGATCCTTTTCCCATCTCCACAAAGTCTGTATAATTGTCCCCGACTCCTCCCTCCTCTTTTTGCCTCTTAGTTGCCATGGGGTGAGCAGCTTTCCTTTGTTAGGCCCTTCCATCCTGTGATTTCTGCCTTGGAAGTGATTAACCATGGACTAAATCTACTGAAACCATGAGCGAAAGTAAACTTCTCTTCTTTTAAGCTGTGGTTGTCAGGTATTTTGTCCCATCAGTGGGAAAACTGAATACTACAATAGTCAAAATTGTCCATTCTTAATTACTTTTTGGGATAGACAATCTAAGACATTACTGAATCTGAGATGATACTTGCTTATAAATAATATTTGCAATACCGTTTACTGTTTCTACTATACTATTAAATACTATTAAGAGTATATAATAAGCATGAATTAGAAGGCTTAGTTCTTCATATGCATAAAGCTATGCAATTTAATTTAAAATCACAACAGTTAAAGGGGCAGGGTACCATTTTTAACCCATTTTAAGGCCACTAAAACTGAAGTATGGAATATTTGAATAACATGGACAATATTATGGTGTTGGTGATCTAATAATCTAATAACATGGGGTTCAGTAATATGGAACTTCTCAGGTATAAACTGTCTGATCCCAAACTCAGCATTCGTAACAGCTTTTACGAGTTTCACAAGTTTTCTTTATTCCTTCTTCTTATTGTAAATATTAAGTATATAGTGGTGTCTTATTTTTCTGATGTTTTCCTACACAGTAACTATTTTTAGATTAAAAATTCTCACAGTAGCCATCAAAATATTCCTACTTCTACTTTAAAGATTTTAAAATAGAAATTTAGAATGCATAGAGACAAGCCTTAAGTGAGGCATTCTGACTGTAAATGCTAATCTTGTGGTTTTTTATGTTACGGTTTTTCATCATAATCCCTCTCACAATGAAATAAAGACCCATAGGCAGTATCCTGCCCTAAATGGCTCCCTGGGATTCTGTGGCCACAAGAGCTGATGAGCTGATCTTTGCTCCCCATAAATGCAACCATTATAGCACATGGTACTCTAGAGAGAGCCTTGTATGCAGAACTCCATTTTTTAAAAAATATAACACGCCTCTAAAATTCCTACCTATTTTCATCCAGAGAAAACTCATTATGTAATCTTTATAGTTAAAATATCCATTACTTTTAAAGATCTAAATCCAACTATCATTGAAGTTCCTTTTATTATTGTTCATTTTTCATTGAAAATACAGAACAATCAATCACTGCTGTTAAATCTTACCTTCCTGTATACACGTGAAGATGACTACTAGTTAAACAGAGATCTCTCTGGGAATAATACTTTTTGAAATAAAAGTCCTATTGTCTCAGTACTTTTGAGGATGTCTGATATATGACCTTTCTAAAAAGATGAATAATAGACTGTTCTACTTAGAACAACAGCTTCAAGGAATTCAGACTGACTCAAATTTCCTCAAACAGTGGTGATTTGTTTTAAGAAGATACAGTAATGGGACCTCAGATAAAGCCCAGTAACTTAATGAAGAACAGGAGGTGAAGGGTGGTTCTGGGATCGTGGTGGCTTAAGTGACCTCTATAGCTTGGGACATACAACTCCTTGTTACTTAGGGCTTCAACTCAACATTCTTTTCTGTGTGGCTTGGCTTTGTCATCATATTAGAATGTACTTGGCATATACCTTATTCTCTTTGTAATTTTTTTACTTTAATCCCCATGAAAGACACGAGAAACTTATTTATATCTAGCAATTATGTACTGAAAATAGTCCAACATACACTTGATGTAGTCTAATTTTGGTCAGATACTCAGATACCTCTTTTCTAGTTACCCAAACCTGTGAATAGGAGCATGGCAGGTGCAAAATAAGGCTGTCGTCTTAGTAGAGTCCATGTGACACAGTCGTGACATAGTCAGAAAGCACTGTAGGGACAGAGGACAAGCAAACTCCTGACCCTTAACCTGTTACTCATTAAAAGCATGAATTGTATTTTCTCCTAAAATAAATAGGGGCTTAAAAATGTTTTTTTCTCTCTTTTTTTTTCTTTTTTTTAAAAGTGGTTTTATTTATTTATTTATTTTTTGCTAAAAACCATGACTCTTCACTTGGGCCTACAGATGCTCAGTAGGTAACTGAAAGTAGAACAAAGTTTGATCTTCCTTTTGTCAAATCCTTCTTAGCTCTATAAGTAGGAATGCTGGTCATTTTGGGAGTATCCATCTAAAAGCTGGCAAAACAAGGTTTATCAGCCCTCCTTAAATTTACCTGTGAGGACATCAGGATAAGAGATTTACAGAAACATTCAAGTATGTTCAGAATTTCCATTGCTCTGATCCTACAGTTACCTTGGATTCCAGTAGAGCTTCACATGACTGAAACTGCCACTAAAGTCATAAGGAATCTTCTAATGAGAAACAAATTATCTGCCAAGTCACGAGGTTTCAACCTGAGCTATGAAGCCAGGACTAAAACAATAAACCAGACCAACCACAACCACCCCATGAAACTGCTTCCTTCGCTTCACTAATGGGCCAGTCCGATCCTCTTTGTTAGAACGTGGCCCCTCCAGCTTCTAGTCAAGCTGAAGTCTCTTAGCTTCTTTTACTTCCTAATTAAAACTTTTGCTTGTAAATCATTTACTTTTAAGTTCCATCATCACTAACACAAGGACCTGTGTTAGCCTGTGACACATAAGCAGAGTCATTTCCGTTAGGAGAGACTATAGGTATGGCTAACAACATGTTTAAACAAGGCAGGTTATGTGAAGAGCATGGCCTATTTATATTCTTTTCTGGGCATAATATTCATAACAGGAATCCATCTGCCTCTCTTTATCCCCACTAAGCTGCTCCAGGTCAGTTTACTATTGCATCTTGTTTTCACTATAGCAATAACTTTCTTATGTATCTTCTTTCTTTCTGTGATGTTCTGTTCAATCTATTTTCAATTCTATAGCCAGAGATCTAGGATAAAGTGCAATTTATTATGACTTATGAGAACTATGCTGGCTGCAACCTAAATCTCCAACTTCTTCTCTATAGCTCTTTTATTCCACTCCAGGTTAGTCACCCTCCCTTGCACCCATGAACTTTCTCTTAATCTGTTACTTCAGTGGGTAAGACACTTCCCCACCTCCTCAACAGCTCACATTCATACATCTTGAGTTTCCAGCTGATCCTCTCCTGCTTTCATTGTCGGGGCCCAGCATCCCTCCTCCATGTACTTCTAGTATCTTTCACTTACTCTATCAAAGAGTTAAATCTTAAATACCCATTTAAGGTGTTATGGTAAAACAAAACAAAACAAAAACACTAAGTCTCCAAGTGCCAGGATATTAGCTGTCATCACCATCTCTCTAGTGGTGGGTATGTAATGGGTGTTCAATTAGTATATATTAGTTAAGAAGGAAAAGAGGTAACATAGTAATGAAAATCCAGGAGTGAGTCCTAATGTAAACTATGAATTTGGGTACTATCCATATGTCAATGTGGGTTCATCGGTTGTTAAAAATGTACAATTCCAGTGAGAGATGCTGATAATAGGAGAGGTTGTGCATATGTGGAAGCAGAGGGTATACTGGACATCTCTTTAAAAAGCAGTCTTAAAAATACCTCCATATTGTGGGTGGTTTATCTCACATTTAACGCCCTTCTCCTTTGCTTTCTGTTGTGCCTTTCATGGTTTTCTGTCAGTACTTTAAGTTATACTCTCTTCCCTCCATTACGTTGTCCTTTCTGCATGCCATTTTCATCCCCTGGAGCCTCTTCTCCTTTTGTCCTCTACCTGCCTTTTGTCATTCAGATTTCAGTTCAGTTGCTACCTCTTCAGGAAGCCTTTCCTCATTCCTTCCCCCATCGTATGTGAGCAGCCTCATTCTTTCAAGACATTAATCACAGTTCTCATTCTACATTTATTTTTGCAATTGTGTCTGCTCGTGGTTATCATTATAGTTCCAATCCTAATATAGTAACTAATAAGAGAGGAAAAATAGTTATTTGAAAAATCAGTAATTTTAAAGGAAAGCCGCTAGATAAAATATCCAGTGAAAAATGGTGAGTGAGATGCTGAGAACATTAAAGGCCTTTAGAAGTCACTTACCAGGTATGATACAAATACAACGAGCAGTGGACTTCAATGGACTGTGATACACTAGCCATGTGACTTTGAACACATTCGCCAGTTTCTCTGAATTTAAATTTACTAGATGGTAAAATGAGGTTATTAATCTTTTCTCATTTCTGAAAATTAAAGGGGGTAGCAAAGGTAAATATCTTTGTAAGTTGCCATATAAGACACATACATTATAATGGCAAAGTTCAACTTTCTTCAAGGTGAAGTATAAGCAAGCATAGATTCAGGGTACAGCTCTCTAAACATTCAACATTTGCCCTGTGGAAAGACAGTCAAACTGAGAAAGTGTTTGAAATTCTAATTTTTTCTTTTTTTTTGCATTTTGTTTTGAACAGGAAGCATTTTTGTGTCATATCAGAGTTGCAGAGCTAGTCATTAAATGATCAGTGTAAACTTATTGAACACTATGGTATCTCATTTGATAGATGAAGCAGTTATAACAGAATGCTTAATAAACAGTCCTCTGTGATTGGGGCTGATGAGAGAGACCTGGGAATTCCCCAGAGGGTGGGTATGCCTGGGATAATCTGACTCCTTTGTCCACAGTAGAGCGTGATGGGTTGTCCAAAACATAAAGGGGGGCAGACTTCTAGATCAGTACACATCACGGAACAAGGACTCGATAAACATCTTAACTGATTCAGTTATTTATCTTATTAAAAGCTAAGAAGAAGCCCTTAAGATACTCTTAAGAGACAAATTCAGGGCCTGACTCCTAAATTTTGGGGTGCACATGACTTTCCCACAAAATTCCCACACACTCAGGCTAATGTCAGGCTTCTAACATCTGTCACAAACCTATGATTTGACAGTCTTTCTTTGAAAGTATTGGGCAGCCCCAAGGGTCAGTGATAGTTTTCACATTAATTAAATATTGAATTCTCAAGCTTCTGAAATGGTGGTAACTGTTAGGCAGACAAATAGTATTTGGAAGGTGTCATGAAATGTACATTTATCAGTATTCACAGACTAATTAATTACAGAGCACAATTATGTTCCAGTTTTGTATAAACATGCCAATGCTCTTCAGCACTTGCCCTTTCCATTTCAGGAAATCCTGAATTATTTTTCTTTCGGGGAAGAGAAGGGAGTCTCAGAGTCACTTCCCTTTCTGCAGTGGCTGTCTGCCCTCTAGTAACACATGCACGGCACAGGGTGGAAGGAGAAGCAGGCAGGCTGAGAGGAGGCAGTCAGCTCCACAGTCAGAGAGATTTCAGTTCAAAATTCCTGAGCAATTTATTTACCTACAGAAGACCTCAGAGCCCTCAACAGAAATGATCGTAGTACTTCTTTCACTGGTGCTGTGATGGTTAAAGTAGCGAATCCTGTTAAAGTCTCTAGCACTTGGCCTGACTGTCTTTTGAATTTCTGCTAAGGAAGCCCACTGTTCCTATAGACAGGTCACAGAGCCTGGTACAATTTGGAGCAAGGTCCTGGGACCTGAGGCTTTGGGTCTCTGAGCGCTTTCTTCTTTTCAACCAGAGAGTAGTGGACTAGATTAATGACTTTTTCCTCATGTTGTCCCTATCATTCAGGAATTACAGTAGTGAATAGTGGAAGGAAAATCCATGCTCACTTTTGCACTTGTGGGGAGCATGGGAACTCCTGGTACTGAGCACCCCAAATAATGCTAAAGTTTCTTTTGGCCAAGCTTTCCTTTTTCCTCAATTGCTAGACATGAGATGCCCATGAGTTATTTTTCATCCATCACTAAACTGTTCCCTCTCCACTGAATCATTCCTATCAGGAAACAAATGTGTGACTACTTTTCCCACATCATACACAAAAGAAATGAAATCAGTAGTTATAAGAGGTCTCTGCATTCCTAGGTTTATTGCACCACTATTCACAATAACCAAGAGATAGAAACAACCAAAATGTCCACCAATTGATAAAAGAACAAATACAACAAGATATATATACAAAATAGAATACTATTCAGCCATAAAAAGGAAGAATTCCTTGTCATTTCTAACAACCTGGATAAAACTGGAGATCATTATGTTAAATGAAATATGTAAGACAAATACCACATGAACCTTACTCACATGTAGAATCTTAAAAAGTTAATTTTATAGAAGATGACAGTAGAATGATGATTACCAGAAGTAAAAGAAATTGAGAAGAAAGAAGAATGGAGAAGTGTTGGTCAATGTCTTACTTGCTTTTCTCTCATTGCTGAGACAAAATACCTGACACCCAAAGCTAAGGGAAGAGAGGTTTATTTAGCTCACAATTTGTAGAGGTTTCAATCCAAAATCAGGTGGATCCAAGGCAAGTGGCATGGCAGACACTCAGAAAGCAGCAAGGCAAGTAAGAGACCTTAGCAGCTTCTTTCTGTCCCTTATATTTCACCCAGGTTGCTGGAATGAGGATGGTGCCAATCCAATCAGTGGATTGATTTAGTAAGCACACACCCTTAATCCCAGCATGACACACTCTAGATTGAGCCATCTCTGAAAAAGCTCCACCTATGACTGCATGAGGCTTTGAGGGGACATCTAGGCACAAACAATAACAGCCAATGAGTACTAAGTTACAGTTTGATAAGAGAAGTAAGTTTTCTTCTATTGTACAGTAGAATAGACGTTAGATAATTATGATGCCCTCCCCCTGCCCGCCCTTCCTTCCTTCCTTCCTTCCTTCCTTCCTTCCTTCCTTCCTTCCTTCCTTCTTTCCTTCCTTCCTTCCTTTCTTCCTTTCTTCCTTTCTTGGTGCTGGGGGTCAAACTTGGGCCCTTTTGCTTTGCTAGGCAAGCACTCTACCACTAAGCTAAATCCCCAAGCCCTGCGCTATAGATTTTAAAGAAGCTATAAAAAAGGATTTGAATGTTTCACTGAGAAAGAAATGACAAATATTTGAAAAGATAAGTATATTTACCTGATCTGAACATTACGCTATGTATACATGTATTGAAACATCACACGGCATCCCATGAATACATACAATTTTACGTATGAATTAAAAAAATATGAAGAATCTGAAGGAGAGAGGAAAAGGGCCGACTTACTGGCTTCACCTCATGTTCACAGTCTGAACTCATTCTATTATCTGAGGAAGCCTTTCCTGTCGCTTCCACAAGCCAGCTTCTAAAGTTAACATTAGAGAGTCTCATGCAAAAACATAAAAAAATCTTATAAACATTCTGAGGTCTATTTATGTAAAGATTCTCTTTCATTTTTGCGAGTGTATTTTCTCTGTATTTATGGTTAAAAATAGGCAGCTCCCTACTGATAGTGAGGCCATCAGTTTCATACAAAATTCAAATGAAAGTCCAATTAGCCCTAATCCATAAAAAAGGTTACTCTTCTAGGTCAGGTAATAGCTTATATCAAATGATATGTTGAAATATATTCTGGAAGATACTAAGAGACAGCATTTGAGGTTGACGGTCCTTAAATCTTTGCTTCAAATGAACTAAATACAGAATTCTCCCAGGTCTCGGGTTTGACTTTTATCCTAGACTCTGAATTCAATTGACTTCATTAGCTTTAGATATTAGGGCTTTAAAGTCTAGAGCAAGAACAAAGCCGAGTCCTTACCTCTCCTAGTGCAAGCTCTTGGATGCTCATTAAGGTTTTTAGATTTATTTTCGGAAACTAGCATTCATGGGTCAAGGTTGCCTCAAGTTTGTTATGCTACAGCCTTATGTCACAGCAAGGACTAACTTTCTTGGATATTTACTTTCATGTGAGTCTCAGAAATTTTAAAAACTTTTCTTGTATGTGTTCTTACGTAGCATATTTTAGGTAGTGTGTTGGTCTTTTTTGTATTTCTTCCACATGAATTTCCATGGACTAACAGCTTAGATATATTTCCTCAAATTAAGCTCTTCTGAAAAACTGTTTATTCCTTAACATGGATGATCAAAACAACATTTCTCACATATTCTTTTATAGTTCTTAGTCTTTCCTTTTAAATCCCATAGGCACACATATAGCTATGAGACAATATACCCTTAAGCTCATCTAAAATTTGCAGTTGAGGTTTGAAATGATTTTGTGCTGAAATGAAGTCTGCAAATTGTTATCTGTGGGATCTTCCTTTCTTTGTAGAGAAAAGTGCATTACATAGATTATCTTGGAATTTTTAGCACACAAAAATCAGGGAGGGTGTTACAGTTGGTATCTAAAATGTCCCACAAAATGTCGTGTTCAGAGGTGGGGCAGTCCAAGGTGACTGGATCGTAAGTATGGGCACTAACCCCATCAGCACCTCATGCATAGCTGGGAAGTAAAGTCCAACTGGAGGAAGTCGGTCGCTGGGGTCCAGCCTTCCAGAGGGTGTGTCACGTGCTGGCTCACATCTTGCTCTGTTTTCTACCTGCTGTGAGATGAGCAAGTTTCTTCCACCAGTGCCTTTTTACTGTGATGTTTCTGCCTTACAGCCAGCAGACCATGGCCTGAAATGCCTGAAACCCTCAGCCAAATTAAACCTCTCCTCTTGTAAATTGCAGGTACCAAATATTTTGTCTCAGAGATAGAAAGATGACTAATACAGAGGGTATACTTAAATATCACCAATGATATTGAAAAAAATCAATGAGATAGGTGTTTTCTCATTAATGTGTCCAAAATGCTATATTTTAGAATAATTTACTTACCAGTTATTAAGATCTGTACTATGTAATGCACATAATTACCTTATTCAAGCCTTATCAAGTGATACAACTATCTCTCTTTCTTTTAGGTGGTTAGGCAACAGAGCCCAAGAGTAGCTATCCACTGTGATGGTTAAGTTTGATTATGTCAACTTGATTGGCTTGGGAGTCACCTAAGGGATTAGTAGAGCACACTTCTGGGGGTGTTTGGGTGGGTCACTGAGGTCATTGAGGTGTGACCCTGGGCTGTTGTCACATGGTTGGATCACACTAGATTGCCTCATAATTACACTGAAATCTTTGCTGCAAAAATTGTGTTGTCAAGAATAAAAACAGATGATAGGAATAATTCACTAGTTCCTAAAGTAGTCTACAATATTCTAAAGCAAATTGTGTATACGTTCTTTGCAACATTCTCTTTAAAAACAATCCATATAGGTGATCCTATGTCCAATGGTAAGTTAGAACTGTGTCTCTTGTCTTTTGACTTCTCTGAAGTTACGCACATTGTGGGTCTCCTACTTTGTGGGTTTAATTTCTAAATCTCATAGCAATATGAATTCATAAGCTTTATTCATTGTCACAGACAATGATACTGGAGGAAAAGGACCAAAGAACATATTCCTACCCAAACACCTTGCTAAAGAGCAAAAAGCACAAAACTTGTAAGCCCCCACTCTGTTCACTCAGAGAATTTATTGATGCCCTAGAATTCCTAACATTCTGCACTGTCATCTTGCCACTGAGCCTTTAACATGGTGGCAGGTGCTTTGGAGTTTGTCTTCTATCTGGGGTTTGCACATATTCTGAAGTTTGCATGTATTCCTCAGGGTGAGTAGGAAGTGAATTTAGCAGAATGAGTGTATAAATCCCCAGTTTTGAAAAGGGCACATCAAAGTCTTAACAGTTTTCCAGGAGAAACCTGAGTCATACTGTTGAAGTAAGAATTGACTGGGGCTAGAAGAAAAAGCCGTCTTGATGGCACATGGGTTTGCCGTCCCTCTGCCTTTCTAGTCATTGTCCTTTCCTTGGCACCATAATGTCTGTCCTGTGGCTCATTTTTTTTTAATTTTTAGTTTTTTACCAAGAACATGTATTGGTACATTGTATACATAATGATCATAATCAACATGGTTATTTTGTACCTGTACATGATGTATCTTGGTTTTCCCCCCTCTTCCCCTCCCCTCCCTTCCATGCACCCACCCTTCCCTATTGGCAACAAGTTTATTTACATTTTTCCATTTTTTTCCCCTTTCATCTTACTTTTCTTTTAAAATTCCTTCCTTAGCCCCCCTTTGCCTATCTAGTTCTCCTCTCTTTTGAATACTTTTTTTTAACATAATATCTATTATACCCCTTTGTCCTTATTTATACTTACGGTTTCTCATATCAGAGAAACAATTTGATGTATACTCATAAGTGTCTGATTTATTTCACTTAAGAGTATGTTCTCAAGGTACATCCATTTACCTACAAATGTCTCTAGTTTGTCCTTCTAGTAGTACTCCACTGTGTAGAAAAACCACATCTTCTTTAGCCATTCATTAGTTGTTGGGCATTTGGGTTGTTTCCGAGACTTAACTATTACAAATTGTGTTGCTATGAACATGGTTGTGCATATATCACTGTGATATGATGATTTTAATTCTTCTGAGAAGGTACCAAGCAGAGGAATAGCCGGGTCAAATGGAACCTCTAGTTGTAGTTTTCTGAGGAATCTCCACACTGATTTCCACAGTGGTTGGACCAGTCTACATTCCCACCAACAGTGGAGGAGGGTTCCTTTTTCCGCCAGCACTGTTATTGGTTGATTTCTTGATAATAGCTATTCTTTCTGGAGTGAGATGGTATCTTAGTGTTGTTTTGATCTGTGTCTCTCGAATGACCAATGATGTTGAACATTTTTTTCGTATATTTATTTGCTATTTTTATTTCTTCGCCTGAGAAATGTTTATTCATTTCAGATGCCCATTTTTGGATTGGGTATTTAAATTTGGGGGGTTTGATTTTTTTGAGTTCTTTATATATTCTAGATGTTAGACCTTTATCTGAGGGACAGCTGGCAAAAATTTTTTCCCAGTCTGTGGTTTTTTGCCCCACTCTATTAATAATTTCTTTTGCTGTGCAAAAGCCTCTTAATAGGATGTGGTCCCAAGCATTGATTCTTTGTATTGTTTCCTGTGCAGTCTGGGTTCTGTTCATAAATTTTTTTCCAACCCCTATGTCTTCGAGGGTTCTTCCTATTCTATTCTCCAGGAGGCCTAGTGTTTCTGTTTTAATGTTTAGATCTTTGATCCACTTTGATTTTAGCTTAGTACATGGTGAGAGACATGTATCTCTAGTTTTTGGCATGTGGTAAGCCAATTTTCCCAGCACCATTTATTAAAGAGGTTATATTTGTTCCAGTGAGGGTGTTTGGCTCCTTTGTCGAAGATGAAGTATTTGAGTGTGTTTGGAGTTATTCCTGCATCTTCTAGCCTGTTCCATTGGTCCTCAGGTCTGTCTTCATGCCAATACCATGCTGGTTTTTTTTAATCACAGAAGCTTTATAATATAATTTCAAGTTGGGGACTGTGATGCCCCCTGCCTTATTCCTGTTGCCCAGAATTGTTTTTGCTATTCTTGGTCTCTTCTGGTTCCAGATAAATTTCATGATTGCCTTTTCTAATTCTGTGAAGTATGTTATTGGTATTTTGATTGGAATTGCATTAAATCGGTTTAGTAATTTAGGAAGTATGGCCATTTTCACTATGTTGGTCTTTCTTACCCAAGAACATGGGATATCTTTCCATTGTCTGAAATCCCTTTCAATTTTCTTTTTTTAGAGTACTGTAGTTTTCAATGAAAAGATCTTTTACTTGTTTTGTTAGATAGATTCCTAAGTATTTTATTTTTTTTTGGATGCAATTGTGAAAGGAATATCTTTTGTTATTTCTCAGTGAGTTTGTTATTGGTATATATGAATACTATTGACTTTTGGGTGTTGACTTTGTATTCAGCTACATAACTGAATTTAGTTATTAAATCTAGAAGTGTTTTGGTGGAATTCTTTGGGTCTTCTATGTAGAGTATCATGTCATCTGCCTTAATCAGTTGTGTAATAAATTCTCCAAAGGTGTTAGCTAACAAAGGGCTTCTATTAGCATCATATTTTTGTATAGTTCTTTATGATTTTTGAAACATTTTAAATTTACTTGTCTTTTGCAACAACTCTATAAATTATTTTAATTTACACTTTTAGAGATTGTTTAGAAGTCATTTATCCCAGATTCCACTATCGAATGTGGTTCAAGTCTTTCCAGTCTTGTCATACTATTTTGTCTTCTCCTTTGGACCACTTTCAGCATAGTTTTCATCTCAGAAAAGGCATTCAACCTTGGAAGGAGTCAGTAGTTGTGGAAAGATAAAGAACAAAAGAGAATAACTGGCTGGGGATTTAGCTCAGTGATTAGAGTGCTTGCCTTGCAAGCACAAGGGCCTGAGTTCGATCCCCAGCACCACAAAAAAAAAAAAAAAAAAAAAAAAAAAAAAAAAAAAAGAGAATAACTGCTCGAGATTTCTTTAGAGCTCTTCAGATATCAACTATATCCTGTGTCTGCCTTTTCTCCACTTTGGTGGCTGACTCAGTCCTTATACTCTCCATAGGAATTTCATGAGTTATTGAGGCAGAATTAAATCTTTATTTCAGGGCCACTATCATCATTTGTGTAAGTCCTTGAGAAAATTTAGGAATATACATATATATGTGGCAAATAGTTTGCAACTTCTGGCTAAATGTGATAGACTGTTACTGGCTACTCCTTATAGAGGATTCTAAGGTTGTGTGTGCACTCACCAGGAAACCACCATGACTGATTATTGGTACCTGCCCTGTGCTGTATGGAGAAAAAAGTCAGATTTTTGCTTTCAGTGTGTTTGCCATCCCTCCCATATATGGAAACATAGCACGCCAGTCTTGTAAAGGGTCCCAGACATTGTCTGTTCCAATATCTTCATTTTACAAATTAGGGAATCAGAATATAGAGAAAGGAAGAGCCTTATCTAAATCATGTTGCACTGATAAGGTGTCACTTAAAGGCAGAGGGCATTTTTTAATCTGTTGTTGTAGTTTGATTCCTTGATCCCATGGAGAAAGTACTAGCCTCTGTACAACGAATAGGTTTCCAGTTCCCTTTTCCCTTCCCACTGCAGGTATCTGTCCCAGCTCCCTGTGCTTCTTACATTCCAGCCACCTACAGAACTCTTCTCCTTGCCTTGGGCTACTCTCTCCTTGGCGTCTTCCTGACCCTGCTTTCATGTACTGTATCTCAATCACCAGACCGTCTATCCTTCTCACCTCCATCAAAATGGATCTGTCTGTCTCTCATTGTTGTGTTGTACACATACGTATTTTTCAAAAGCAGTTGCTTAATGCTTTACGCTCTTGTGGGCCAATTTGGTCATGAAAATGAAATTCTTAAAGGCAGAAAGTTTAAATGATTGGAATTTGGAGTACCAGGAAGGGCTGGTCCGTGTGAGACATGAGGTATTTTACCAGAAAGTCCATCAGCAGCAACTATCAAATATGGGCCAGTCTTGATCTCATAAGCCCATCAGTATGGTTTGTTTTATCACCTCACATTCACTGAACATCTCAACTCTTTGATTCTCTTGCTTTTAGATGGTTTATGATAACTTGATTACTGTTCACACTTTGCTGCTAAAAAATTAAAAACATGAGTGAGTGTCAGCTTTCACTGATTCTATCCAGGTTAGAGGTCTGGCTGGGACAGAGTTGCTGTCAGTTGAGCCCTAGTTCCCCCTCCCTGCTTCTTAGCTCACAGAGCTTCCCAGATGCTCTTTACTTAGGTCAAAAACCAAGTTTTCTCATCACTCTGCTTTACAGAGTTTCAACATACCTCAATGAGATCTAAAGGTATTGATTTGTCATTAAAGATTTTTTATTCTTCAAACAGTTATATTTCAGTGAATATATATTGTATTCAGTCTAAACTCCCACACTTTATTTAGTCTCTAATGAAGCTGCTTTCAAGCCCGAAGACAATGGGAGTAAATTATAAAACTCTCTGGTGCTTCTGGAATACAGAATAAGAGCAGGCACCATGGCAGCTATTTGAGCTCTATTTAGATGAAGTGGCGTCCAAAGAAACACACCATTACATTCCTTTATTTGTGGCTATGACGAGGCATGTGCTTGGCTTGGGATAGTAACAAATATTATAACCATGGTTCTACATATCATAAAACTTTCTTTCCAGAGGAGGGTTTATAAGGATGCTAAATATTTACAAGTCATCTAAGTAGTATATCTGGAAGCAACAGACAACATTTAAAATTTTCAAAGTGGGTGAACAAATAGGCACTATGTAGTATCTTGAATTGGCTTTAGAAATCTCTAAGTAATATTTAACTTTAATTATTTTTCCATGCCAGGTTGTCATAGATTGTGTTTATACAGATTACTTCTAATTCTCACAACAACATATCACAAATTAAATATATTATTTTTCTTTAAAGTTCCTCATTTGAGGGATGCTACCTCCATTAGGATCACCTACTACTTATCAAGGATAAGATGTGAATCCAGCTCTGTCCGATGCAAATTGCATCCCTTTTTTTTTTTATTTTAAACCAAGAACATGTATTGGTACATTCTACATACAATGGTCACATTCATTACAATTATTCTGTACCTATAAATGATGCATCTTGGTTCTCTCCCCTCTCCCCCGCCCCACCCCTCTGCTCCCTCCCTCCCTATTTACAGCAGGTTCATTCATCATTTTCCATATTTTCCCTTTCCCCTCTCTTTCCCCTGTTGCCTTTCTGCTTTTCCCCTTCTTTCTTTCTAGTACTCCTCCTCTGTGCACCATCCTCCTTTTATATAATATCTATTACATCTCTTTGTCCTTATTTACAGTTATGGTTTCTCGTATCAGAGAAACAATTTGATGTGTGCTCATGAGTGTCTGATTTATTTCACTTAAGAGTATGTTCTCAAGAAACATCCATTTATATATGAAAGACTCTAGTTTATCCTTTTTATGGCCGTGTAGTACTCCATTGTGTAGAAAAACCACATTTTCTTTAGCCATTCATTGGTTGTTGGGTATTTAGGTTGTTTCCAAGACTTAGCTATTACAAATTGTGTTGCTATGAACATGGTCGTGCATACATCCTTGTGGTATGACGATTTTGATTCTTCTGGGAAGATCCCCAGTAGGGGAATAGCTGGGTCAAATGGAACCTCCAGTTGTAGTTTTTTGAGGAATCTCTATATTGATTTCCACAGTGGTTGGACCAGTCTGCATTCCCACCAACAGTGGAGGAGTGTTCCTTTTTCCCCACAGCCCCGCCAGCATTTGTTATTGGTTGATTTTTCCATCCCTTTTAAATACTAAATCTCTGTGATTTATAATCTGTAGTCAATCTCTGCAATCCCAACCTAAGGAGAGAACAAAAGAAATATTAAATATAATTTTGCATATTAAATTTTAAAGACTCAATTACTGTTCCTTAGCCTTGTGTGAAAATTTGGTCTTTGAAACATAAGTGATGATTAACAGGCTTACCTAAAAAGAAAATAAAGAAAGGAAAAGATTATATGATGAGATATATGACAGTAAAGTCTGTCTTGCTTCAAAATAACCCATCTTGCAATTATGCCTGAGCTTTCATGACACTGTTGGCTATTAAACCAAAAAAACCTTATAGATCATATAGTTCATAGTAAGGAAACTAGGCTGAGATTTACAGTGATGTCTCAAAAATCTCATAACTCTTTAGCATATAGTCATGGCTTAATGTATATAAAGCTTGTAGGTCTTTCAAAGAACTGATTAAAAATACAATTATCCAAGGTAAGCACTGCAAATAGATTTCATCATATGCCGACTCAGATTCACAGAGAGTAACTGCCTGAAGTATTATGTTGAGAAAAATTTAGAGGTTGCATCTAGAATCAGCAGGAAGCCAGCTGTGATTCATTATTGATGTCTGCTCTACTCGTGGGATGTGGAATTCAATAGCACATGTATGCTGAATATTACCTATTTCTAACTTACGGGATGAGAGTTTCTGTAAGTCCTTATCATTAGAGGAGGTAAAGTCTGGCTCTGCTATCAGAACACTTGCTTCCCCATTCTAGCTGGGCTGTGTCCCTAAGTTTTAGTTTTCTCCTTTATAAATAAACTAACTAGAGCTGAATTGTCTGCTTAATAAGATATGTGTGATGAATAAAAAGAGATTAATACTTGAGGATGTACATTGTCCATTTAGGTACTACTTTTATAGTTGAATCCAAGAAGTTACTGAGCCCAGAGGGAAATGGAACTCAAGCTGAAGTCAGGAAGATATTACTCTCAATTTCTTTTTCTGCAACTAGTAACACTGCAAAAGTTTACCTAAAGTCTAGGTCTCTCCAAGCCTCTCCAAGAAGGGATACGTTATGGCTTGTGTCTACATGTCCCCCCAAAGTCTCATGCAGTCATGAGTGGGGCTTTTTCAGAGGTGACTGGACCTACAGTGTGTGATACTACGATTAAGAGTATGCAGTTACTAAATCAGTCTACTGATTGGTTTGGCACCCGCCCTAAGCCTGGTAGCCTAGATAGAATATAAAAGGAGCAGAAAGAAGCTGCTAAAATCCCTTGCTTGCTTTTGCTGACTTCTACCTTCCATGAACTGTTTCTCCTCTGTAATGCCCCTTTGCCATGCCACCCTGCCTTGGAGTCAGCCAACTATGAACTGAAATCTTTACAAACCAAGAGCTTTCCTTTTTTAATTTTGGGTAACTCTGTCTCAGCAGTGAGAAAGGTAACTAAGACAGGATAGAATCCTGACTGGATGTTAGAGTGAAGAATTTGATTCTTGTCTTAGCTTTCCATGACTAGGACAAAAATATCTAAGAATAACAACTTAAAGGAAGACAGGTTTATTTCTGGCTTGTGGTTTCAGTCCATAGTCAGCTGACTCTATTGCTTTTAGGCCTGTGCCAAAGCAGAAACATCATGGCAAGAGGGTGTGGTAGAAGAAAGCTGCTCACCTCATGGCAGCCAGGTAGGAAAGAGGGATGGAAAGAGGGTGGGGAGATAAAATGTCTCCAGGGTCTTCCTTCAATTAGGTCCCACCTCGTAAATTTCCATCACCTCCCAATAATGCCATCAAATTATGAATCCATCAGTGAATCCATCCACTGATAAAGTTAGAGTCCTAATGATCCAATCAACTTCCAAAATTCCACACCTCTGAACCACGTGGCATTGGGGACCAAGCCTTCGGCAGATGAGCCTTTTGGGGAAAAGTTTAGATCCAAACCATAGACAGCCCTACTGAGAAAGCTCTGAGTTTTGTCTGATCAAACAGTTGGGAGAAAGAGACTAACTTTTTGGGAGGTACTAATACTCATTTCAAGTTCCTGGAGATCTTTTCCATGTAGACCCTAGTAGTCTTGGGAAATATTTTTTCTTTTCTTTTCCACACTGAACTTCAAATTTTCTCTAATGTTTTGACCTGAAATGCATACATTCTTATAAACTAGCATGGCTTTTCAGACCCTCTGTCTGGCCTTGGTTGCCTGGCTTTTCTCATACTTCTGTCCTTTAGTTTCTTTCTCCCCAGTGAGATACTTCTCTAAAGAGATATTTCCTTCCTTCTCTACTTCATTTCTCCTAGAAACTTGTACCACTGGAATTTTTCTCACAAGCCTCAAAGCATATTCAAAACAAAGTCCACCACGAGTTCGTTCTGCTATTGGTTAGATGTTATTGTTTTCTCAAAATTCATATCATGAAATCTAATCTCCAATGTAATGGTATTTGGAGGTGGGGACTTTGGGAGGTGATTGAATTATATGTGTTAAGCTCCATAAATGGAATTGGTATTCTAATAAAAGAAGCCCTTAAAATTCTTTTACTCCTTTCCAGTGTGCGATAATACAGCAAAAGAGTGCCCATCTGTGAACCCCGGAGTGGGCTCCCACTAATCATCCAATCTGAAGGGAAATTGATCTTGAACTTTCCAATTTTTAGAACCATGAGAAATAATTTTCTATTGTTTAAACGAACTAGTTCATAAGCATTCTAATATCGTAGCCTGAACAAAGACATCTATGTCTTAGTTTGTTTCCTTTTGCTACAACAAAGTGTCTGAGATGGGGCCCCTGATTTATAAAAGAAAGAAGTTTCTTAGCTCATGTTCCTGGAGATCCAAAGGCATGGTGCTACCATAGTAGAAAGGGAAGTGGGTACATGCAGAAAGGCTAAGTACCAAGGTAACCCCATTCAAGGCAGCTTGCTGTCATGCTAATGAATCCAGTCCCATGAGACCTAAACAACTCCCTTGAGATGAAAGGGGCATTAATCCGTTCCAAGGATGGTTCTTCTGATTTAATCACCCTTTATAGATATCACCACCTCTCAAAACAACTACATTGTGAATCAAATTCAGTAAGAGTTTTGGTGAGGGCAAGCCATAACCAAACCATAGCAGCCTCCGTTCTTGTGTTTCTCTGAGTCTTCCCCATCTCAGTCAGTAGCTCAGTAACTGGAGTAACCTCAGTTGTGTTTGATATTTCTCTATGTGTTTACCCCACCCGAATTCTATTAATTACCACCTTCTATTGATTTATTGACTTTAATGTCTAAATATCTCCAAAATGGAAATATTTCTCTCCAAACCACTGCTAATATCCTGGTCTTGTCCATGATTATTTATCTAGATTCAGGATAACGTCATTAATCGCCTGTCTGATCTCTTGGCCTCCTAGAATTGGAATGGTCCTTCCAAAGGATCCAGCCATGTTACTTCTCTGTCGGATTCTTTCGGTGGCTATTGCCCTCTAGAAGTAGTTTATAGGTCCACGTGAGGTCAGACTTCAGTAACATCTCTCGGTATTCTTCATGCTATTGAGCTTGCCATTCAGTTTAATTCAGTCCTGGAAATCACATGTTCTCTTTCACTTGTACATGTTGGCAGACACTGTTCCTTTTGTCTGCAACACTTTGCCTGCCTCTCTTCATGTGGCTGAGACTTCTAATTAATCTTCATGTTTTAGATTAAATGTTAGTCACTCAAGTAGGTCCTTCCTGATGTTCTAAAATAGATGTTCCTCTTCATGTTGTCAAAGCACCATGTACTTCACCGTCATCATATTTTAGTGTAATTGTGTATTTATTGTCTTTTTCAGTAATTCAATACTCTATTAAAAGAACTCTTTGTGTCTTGTTCACGGTTGTATTCATAATTTCCAGGTGCTTACTAGTGCTCAACCAGTATTCATTAATAAATGAATGGATTCTTTTCTGCCTCGGTGGTACACAATCCTACTCACTCTTCAAAGTGCACCTTAAAATCCTATTGTGAAGATAATTCCTACAACTTCCCACCCTTAAGTGAGATTTATTTGGAATTTTTAAGCACATTATTGCTATTACTTTTATTGTACTTTTTTCCTGGTTTATGTTACAATTATTTTCATCTTTTATCATTCCCTTCAGCCTCTCTAAGCAAGTGTCTATCTTATTTACCTTCAAATACCTTTCTTCTGAGAGCCTTGATCATAAGACATTTAAGCAACATAGAATTGTTTATATCAGCCTAAAGTACTCATTATGTGGGGATAATTAATAAACTGCAGGTATTTTACATAAAGTGAACACATACAGTGCATGTATATAACTAGAATTAAGATGATCTACCTAGAGCAATTCTCCTGGTTTGAACATTTTCAAAGCTATTTTAGAAAATAGAAAAAATAGATAATTGCAGTTTGGAAATATAATTTCTGGTGTGCAACAATTTCCCAACTCACAGATATTAAGGTACAAATCAGCAAGTACTGTTCTTCCATTCTGCAATATACAGAATATTATTCAAATATACCATGTCTGATCTTTCTTTTTTCAACTGACAATATTTGTTAACCTCCATGAATACACAAGATAACATATAAAGTATTTTATTTTCTATACTAATGTGTATCTGGATGATTGGGTGAACTCTAAGATCCCTTCTGGTCCTAAGAATCAAGGATTCTATGTACTGATTTATTCAAGGAGGAAGCTAACTTATAATTTAGTATGCATAGCCACATCCAGAGACATGAATTCAATGCCCAGATCTGCTGCATTTACCATCTTAATCTTGGCTAAATTCATGCACTTGAATTTTTTTTTTTACCATGTATATTCTGTTATGGGAATTAAGAATACAATAGTATACAGATAAAGTCTATAACCACATGACCCAAACTCTCTGAACCTTACTTTTCTCACCTGTAAGTGGAGTTAAAATGAGATGTATAAGTTACTCTGTCCAAGAGCTCATTAACACAAGGCTTTTAGAACAGTGTTACACCTGTACGGGAATAGAACATGTAGCTGTTTGTGAATTAAAAAATAGAAACTCGTTAATTATAAAGCACTAGGTTTGGTTCTATTAGTTCTTGAAGGTTCTGTGTCTTAGTAAGTTATTGAATCTTTTTTTTTTTTTCTGCTTTAAGAAGCATGGTCCCTCGCAACTACATTTGCAATTTTTTGAGCTGATGCTGGCTTACATTCAATGTTTAGTAGACTACTCTGCATAAGGGAAGCATTTAGTACTCTCTTGGCAAGGAAAAACTCACTCCCAGTATTCATGGGGAGTTGAGAGGAAGCCCCATCTTCAGCTCAGCTGTGGCTCTGATGGCAACGCTATCAGCAAAGACACTAAATTGGTTCCATCTTCTTGTACCTCTTTTCTTTTTTCCTCCAAAAAGTAGCATTTTGAGTAATATTTACTCAAAGACACTAAATTGGTTCCATCCTCTTGTACCTCTTTTCTTTTTTCCTCCAAAAAGTAGCATTTTGAGTAATATTTACTCTGCCCCATATCTGTGAAACAACATATTGAAAATAGTGTTAATTTGAAGAGCTCTGGCCAGGGATCCTTTTCCACGAATGTGACGCTGAGGAATGGCCACTCACGTCGGGAGAACTGCACGTCAGGGACTGATGCTGCCTTTGCTCACGGTCTCGTGCTCGAGGGAGACTTTGCCCACGGTGTGGGTGTGATATGTACGTTTGTAGGCCAGCATCCAGAAGCCACTGCTGGTGGGTGGTGGCCAGCTGAGATGTCACAGGAAAGTGATCTGTGACCCCTAAACAGTTGCAAGAAGAGCGGGACCTGTGGGGTGAGATGATTCTACAGGCTTCAGAATTTCTGATGCTGCGGATCAAATGGGATGTGCTTTTTGCACGCAGAACTATATAAAATGACTCCCAATGATGACTAAGAATGTGCTGATATAGTATGGAGATTCATGTAATAGTTACTAATTTTTCTATTTGCTGCCATAGGGACAGGCCGATCTGTGCCTGTCCATGTCCTTCCCTCTTCAGGGTATAACCGCAGTGAGGGATAGATGGACAGAAAACTTGCAAAACTTGTTTTCCAAAGAGTAAAACCATTTTTTCTTGCATAATTTATTATTTTGGATCATTTCTTTCTTTCTAATAGTTCACAAAATTTTAGTGGCTCTGAATTTTTCAGCTGTTCTAAGTGGTTTAACTTCTGAATGGTTGTAATTAATCCCAATTGCCTTCTTCTATAAGGGGACATAACCTACTTTTATTTCAATGATAAATTGAAAGGAAGTACGTGGGAACCACTATCTTGTGAAGTCAAATTTATATTTTTTTCCTGCATGCATTTCCAATTACATATTTTTCATTCCTTATCTTGTATACTTACTGCATTAATCCTGCCACGTAGGTGTGATCTTGTTTATTTCACAAGGGCTCCAAGAAGGGGGTTGACTGGGGTGTGGATATACTCATGTCAAGAGCAGAAATAAGGGGCACATGCCGCCCCTGTGGCTGTGAGGCCCAGGCTCTTTCTGAACCACAGCTGCCTCCTGGTTAGTGGCAGTTGCTCATCTTGCCTCCGCATCATCCACAGGGAGACTCCATCTGCTGCTCACCCAGGCTGCCAGCCTTTCAGGATATGACCCTGGCTGTAAAGAAGAAGAGAGGAGAAATTCTGCTTCTCCTGAACCCCAATTGACCCAAAATTCTGGAGAGGAAAGCCAAAAGCAAAGCACTAAGAGGAGCTGGCTGTCTGCATCCTGGAAAGAAAATTTAGGAGCCAGGATCTAACAGAAATCAGAGAACGAGCAGCTTTGTGCAAATTCAGCAGGGGTGTTGAGGCTGTGGGCATGTGAAATTCTGTGATGGAGAAAGTGTCACTAAATTTCTCTGAAGGGCTTACAAGAGATTAGAGATTTGCCAAAAAATAGGAATTATTTAAACCAAATAAAAGAACTTAAAAAGTAGATGGACATTTATAATTCAAAGAGACAATGATACCTTGAAATCAATTTAATGAGAATTAGGCCACATTTTGAAGGGATGACTGTCATCAAGTGTGAGAATAAGAACAGTAGAATGCATATTCTCCATTAAAGTCATTGAGATTGTCATTCTATTGACCATTCCATTAAATTAATTTAGGAGAAAAACAAAACAGTTTATCTTTCAGTCATCTTCATTTGCAACTATTTCAAGTACTGTGAAGAGGAAAAAATCTTCCAGCTGTAGGGTTTTCCATCTTTTGAAGCATTCCTTCTGTATTAATCAGTTTTGTGTTATTATAAGAAAATAACTGACACAACCTCTTTATGAAATACAGATGGGTTTATTTTGGCTCATGGTTCTGGAGATTCAAATTCAAGACTAGGTGGCCCTATTAGTTTGGGTCTTTGGCAAGGCTGGTACATCGAGATGGAAGTGTGAGTCGAGTGAACGCTACCATCAGGAATTGGGGGAGAAAGAAGGGATGAACAGGGTCATACGGTCCCCTTCAAGGGCTTGCCTTCAATGATATAAGGACCTTTCACTAAGTCTGACCTTCATTCCACACTACCTCCCAATAAGGGCCACGGTGGAGACCGGACTTTTAACACATAGGCCTTTGAGGAACACTCATTCAAAGCACAGAGTCTTTGGCGTAACCTTTCTATATCTTTAGGTATCCAATTTTTATAATTAATTTTTTAAAATATTAACATCGCTAAATATTAAGAGGAGCTGAAGTAAGAGAGCATTTCTAAGCAGCTGAGGAATCTATTTGTAGACAATTTTCATCAAAGTTAACTGAAGAGAGGTGACTACTATTCTCAAACTTAGTATAGACATTCAGGGGCCTGATACTGCTAATTGTGGATGGTAAGAGGGAATACATGACATAATTCCTAGCATTAAGCAGTCCATGCCTTTTTGACAGATATAAGAAAAAAGCTGGAATAAGGAAAAGCAACAGCCGGTAGCAGTCAACCCGATTGGCAAAATAGAGGTGTGCTGAAATAGAGGACGGATGCTTCAGGGAGATGTTTTCAGTGGAATTGTGAAGAAAAATGTAAGATAAGGACAAAGAAAAGGGTTTTCAAGGCCAGACAATATAGAATCAGAAAAGAAAATGTCATAAAATGAGGGGTAGGCCAGTTTGACGGAAATTTAGGATTCATCCAGCCATGGGTATCATACTGGGAGAAGGTAAGTTTACCCAGGAGGCACTTGACAAATACTAATTATGTGTGTGTTGAATGAATATATATGTTCTATGCACATTCTGTGCTATTCTGTGTGACCTTGCAAACTTTATCAAGTTCTCCATTTCTCTGACTCCTTATTTGTAAATGAGCATAACAGTATCTTTAACTTCAAAGCAATATCATGGTTAGTAAACTCATGTCAAATACTTAGTGCTCTGGTGCAAAGAAACACTCAAAAAATGTCCTTTTCTTGTTGTATTTGGGTTCTTAGCAACTTCTTGACACTCATCTTGTTAAATAAAAGAATGTGAGGAGCAGAAAAGGCAAGTGAGGGAAAGCTGTGTTTTAGACACAATGACCAAGTCTGGTGAGTAGAGTGCACTGCCAGGAGAGTAACAGAAAATCTGACTGAAAAAGTGGAAGGGGAAAAGATTTGGGGGTCTGATTTAGAAGGCTCAGGTTTTGTGGTACCAGTAAACATTTTTAGCAAGAATATGACATTAATAAAGAAGGATTAACAAAAAGAAACACATGAAAGAAAGCAGCCTCCCGTGGCCCAGGACTGTGGAGAGAGCAGAGGGAAGTCTTTTATTTCAGAACAGTTTTGATTTTAATTTATCATAAACCTCTGCTCAGTCCTGGCTCTTTTGGAGGTCAGCTTTGATCTAGGTAGCTCAGGAAGAATGACGTGGGCATCTACATCTCCTTTACAAAACGAAGCGCTGTTGTTACTTACCCCTTCCTGCTCACTGAGATAAATCAGGTGCCCTCTAATTCCTTCCTCTGGCCACCGCACTGTTCTGTGATGATCTCAGTCACACAGACTGCAGTGCTTAGGTACACAAGTCTTCATTCTTGAGTATGGAAATTCCTTCTGTGGGTATCATGCTGCCTTCGTTCTGAGCTATCCGAATTAAGTTAACATATTACTGGGCTATCCTCATCTATCTGTCTTCCAACTGAACAAAGATAATTGTATAGAAATAAGAAATAAGACTTTCGTATCCAGAATGTCGTGTATTTTGCAATAAGTGAGAGAGTAGAGCTCAAATTTTTATTTTAATAAGTTGATATTAGTAAACAAAAAATATAAAAGCACTCTTCTGCTATGAAAAAATAAAATTTCATAACAAGAAGAGAATAACAATAGTGTACCATATATTGTGCCCTTAAAAGTAGTTACCCAAGGTATAAGACACAGACAAAAAAACTTCTGCAAAGAAACAAAAAGATAATAGCACAAAACTTTCTTTTCATTGAACTAAGAGAAAATGTTACTACAAATGAAACAAACTAGCATATAAAAATATTTTTGGAACAATGGAATATGTAATTTGGGGAATTATTTGAATTTGTCTCTACTTCCTATTTATCTGTCTTCCATTTTGCTCTTTACTTGTATATATATTTTGAGTTTATCATGCAAGAGAAACCATGCAATATTTATGTGTCCAATTTATTTCACTTAACATTATTTCTCAGGTTGTATCCATTTGCCTATGAATGCCTCAAGTTTATCTTTCTTCATGCCAGAGTAGTACTCCATTGTGTATAAATACATTTTAATTATCCATTAATCTATTGATGGACATACACACTGTTTCCAATATGTATCTAGCTGTTATCAGTTGTGTGCTATAAACATGGATATGCATATCCCTTGTAATATGATGATTTTAATTCTTTTGAGAAGATACTTTTAAAAGGGTCAAATAGAATTTCTATTTTTACTCTAGGAATCTGCACTTTGATTTCTGTAGTGGTTGTACTATGTTACATTCCCACCAAAAATGTAGAAGAGTTCCTTTTTTCCCATATCCTTGGAAGGATTTGTTATTATTAGACTTTTTGATGATAACCATTATTTCTGGGGGAAGATGGTTTCTCAATGTAGTTTTAATTTGCATTCCTCTAATGGCCACTGGTATTGAATATTTTTCATGTATTTATTCACCATTTGTACTTCTTCTACAAAGTGGGTATTCATTTTAGTTGCACATTTTTTTGATTTGGTCTTTTATTTTGGGGAGTCTTTTTTTTTTGAGTTCTTTATATATTCTAGGTGTTGGTCCTCTCTTCGAAGAATAGCTGGCACTTTTTTTCCTCCATTCTGTAGGATGTCACTTCAACTCTGTTGGTTATTTCCTTTGCTGTGCAGAAGCTTTTTAATTTGATAGGATCCCATTTGATGATTCTCTATATTTTTTCTTGTGCCATTTGGGTTCTGTTCAGAAAGTCCTTGCCAGTGACTATTTTATCTTCCAGCAGATTGTTTTCATATTTATTTAATATTTGATTTTATTTTAGTACATGGCGAGACATATGGGTCTAAACTCATTCTTCTGCATGGATATCCAATTTCCACAGCACCATTTATTAACGAGGCTATCTTTGCTCTGGTGTATGTTTTTTGGCCCTTTGTTGAAGATCTGATAGCTGTATGTGCCCGAGGTTGTTTCCGCTTGCTCTGTACTGTTCCACTGATCCACATGCTTGTTTTTGTGCCATTACCATGCTGTTTTAATCACAATAGCTTTTAATTTCAAGTCTGGGATTTTGATGCCTCTTGCCTTGCTTTTGTTAGCCAGGTTTGCTTTTGCTATTCTAAGTCTCTTCTGGTTCTATATTTAGGATTGTTTTCTCTAGATCTGTAAGAAATGCTGTTGGTATTCTGACTGATAGAGATTGCTTTAAATCTGTATATTTGTTTTGGAGCTGTAGCCACTTCAGTTATTAATGGTTCTGCTTATCCAGGAACAGGAACTATTTTTTCATTTTCTGATGTCCTCCCTTTCCTTTTTTGGAGTGATGTAATTTTCATTGTAGAGGCTTTTCACTTCCTTAGTTAGGTTAATTCGTATGTATTTAATTTGTTTTAATGCTATTGTGAATGGTATTGTTTTCCTAATTTCCTTCTCAGTGAGTTCATTATTAGTGTATATGAATACTGTTGACTTTTGTGTGTTTGTTTTACATTCTGCTACATTGATTAATTTGGTTATTAATTCTAGGAGTCTTTTGGTAGAGTTTTTTGGGTCTTGTAAGTTTAGGATCATGTCATCTACAAATAATGATACTTTGCCTTTGTCCTTTTCTATACATATCCCTTTTATTTCTTTCTCTTGCTTGATTTCTCTTGCTAATGTTGTGAGAACTGTGTTGAACAGGAGTGGTGATAGTGGACGTCCTTGTCTTATTACTGATTTTAGGGGAAAATATTTCAGTTTTTCCCCATTTAATATGATGTTGGGAGTAGGTTGGTCATTGATGGTTTTTGTCAGATTGAGATAAGGTCCTTCTATATCTATTTTCTACAAGTTTTTTTTTTTTTCATGAATGGGTGCTGGATTTTGTCAAAGGCCTTTTCTGTATGTCACATTTTTATTTCTGGTGATCATAGAGAAAGATTCTCCTCTTTTTTACGTGACAGACAGCGCTCTTCCTCAAACTGTTGCCCTGCCAATGCCTCCTTCTCCTCTTGATTTTCCCACAAAGGCCAATAATGTTGGCTGCTGACTCTGGGGCCAGAGTGGCCTATTGCAGCCCACTCATATGTGGTTTAGATTTAGCTGCTTTTTAGTGGTTAGATACCTCTTATTTGAAGAAGTGTGCTTCAGAACAGATGTGTTTAATACAATTTGAAAATATTTCACTCTAAAGAACCTCCAAATTACCTTGTATTGTTATTTTTGGGTCTTCCAAATATCATCCTGTCTTGGATAAGTAAATCAAAACATTTCACCCATGAAAATGGCTTTTTTGTCAGTCAGCTGTCCAGCTTCATGCTAGCAGAGCAGACGGGCCGGACAGGTAACACCCACTGACAGTCTTCAATCCCTGTTTCACCTAACATGGAATTTTACCTCTTATAGAGTAACTCTAGGAATTGTATCAAGGTAGTTAATCCTTGGCAAAATGGTCTATTGGTTTTGATCAATGCTTATATTGATTAACTGGCTACTAGTAAAGATCTAGTACTTTTGGGAGTTCTTTTTGTTAATCTTTTTTGGAAAGGATTATTCTGCCAAGCCCATCCGAGCCTCAGGATTATAACCAATGATTTAGCATCTGAACTACACCTATATCTTGTTAAAGAAGACAGGCACAGAGTCTTAATTCCAGCCTTACTAAAGAGGCATATGAATGCTGGGCCAGAGTATGAACATAAAGGCTCTGTAGATTATAGTTAGAACTGATGCTTGCTCTTCCGCCAGGGAAAATTTAAGCATTATTTAGCTAGTACTGGCTGCTTGGTTTTGTGGGCTTCAAAGCACATGCTGAATCAATGTTAGTCTGAAAGTCTTAACACCATTTAGCCAATTTTAAGCACCGAAGACTATTTACCTTATGCTTTATCCCGCCTGCATCACTGCTGTTGTCTTTACAAACTGGTGAGAAGTGTCACGTCTCGCTCTATTGTGGGTTCCACTTTGTTTTCTGTGTACATGAAAGCTTTCTTCAGTTGGGCAGGGTGGCTGATGTATAAAGTATTCTTAAAGAGAAAGAGAAAAAGTGTTTGGCACCAAGAATGAGGAAAGAAATAGTTTGATGAAAGGACTGCGTTCTGAGAGCAGACGGTAGTGGAGAGTGTGCTGTCAAGGTTTTGCTCAGCCATCGAACAAAGACTGTCAAGTGTGAGGGCAATTTGCCAGCAGGTATGCCAGATCACATAGCCTATTCACGTATGTAAAGATACAGCAGTTTGAAATGAAGAAATCAATGTGTGTAATATACCGTATCCATAGGTAAAGCCAGGCGTGTAAGATTAATAGATGCTAACGGATATTTGCTAAAGGTAATTTATTAATATTTTAAAATTTAAAAATAAGAAAGGACTCTTCCATAATATAACAAAAAGCATCTAAAATTGTATCGGCCACTGCTGATGAGAATATGGTGAAACATGTGCCTTCATTCATTTTTTTTTTAACTTATATTAGTGCATGCTTGCAGTACATAATGATAGCATTCCCTGTAGGGGATTGTACATATACATAACACATTTCAGTTTCCTTCTTGTTTTCTTTTCCCTCCACTCTCCTTTTATTTTTCCAGCATCAGATGCATTTATTTACAGGATTTATAAAGTTAATTATCATATATGCAGATTGAAAACATGTAACAGAATTGTACTAATTCAAGGTATACTTTTAGATATGGCAACGTAAACTGATGAATTCAACTTTGGAAAACAATTGAATATGTGTATTTAATGAGACACATTTTGAATACACATATTCAATTGTTTATCAAAGAAGATATAGTCAACAACTTTTGAAAAGTATGTATTCAAACATTTTGCTCATTTATTTTGCTAAACTAATTTCTTATTTGTTTTTATGCATTCTTTACGTATTCTGGGTACAAATCCTGCTTTGTAAATATTTATGCCCCATTTGTGGTCTGTCATTTGATCGTCTTAATGTCTTTTGAAAAGTACAGTTTTTAATATTAAGTTCAATTTATTATTTTTTCCATTTATGATTCATACTTTCTACAGGTTTTTTTTCAAATTTACTAAGGTATGACTGAAATAAAATAAACTTTGAAATCCTTATGATAGTGATGATAAACGTTTCTATCTCTCCAAAAAAATATTTTCTCTTGCCACTATACAAACCACTCCTTTCTCCATTCCATCCCAGGTAAAAAGATGTTTTCATCCACTATAAATTAGTCTTAATATAGTGGAATTTAAAAAATTTAAATCGCACAATTTGTACTCTTTTTGGCATGAGTTAGGCAGGGGATTCTGTGACCATTCATGCTGATGCATTATCAGGAATTGATTTCTTTTATTCTACTTATTACTATACTTATTGACCCATTTATATATCAATTAGAAGTCATTAATATATTTCTGATAAGTGTATGACATCCACTGAAACTTTTTATTGAAGTTTTACACAAACACACACACACACTCATATATCAAAAATGTATATGCATTATGCATTTCAGGAAAAGAAAAACAGTATGATGTTTGCTCAACAGATGGATGGTGTTACCCTTGTATGGGGGACCCTAGAGGATGTTGTATATCACAGAAAACTCACTACACTGCTGGCCCTTAAAGAAGAGATGGAAAGTGCATGCATAGCAATCTCAATGATCAAGGTTACCCAAGCAGCAGTTCGCTGTATTAATAAATGTCTGGATACTAATGGCAAACCACTTTGAGCACCTCTTGTCATTGTACAGGCCAAAGAGAACTTGTATTAGTCTCTTGATGTTTCAATAAATTTAGTGTTAAAATATTTGCTCAAGTTTTCCTTTTCCTGAAGTATGTATACATAATTTTGGTGGACTCTGCATATTCTCTTAATGAAAAAATTTTAAGTGGCTTAAAAAATTTCCTCTCTAAATGCTTAAGCATTTAGGTAAGAAAAATCTTATAGGTAACACATTTACATTATTTGGAACATTAAAATCACTTAATGAGTGAAACATTACTAAAAGATTGTTTTAAATGTTTTTTCTTTGTGGAATTTTCTTCTGAATATCAGCTATTTTCCAGTTTATTATTAATACGAACTATTTAATCTCAAATCAATGTTTCTTCTTTGAAAATTTGTTAGATAAAATATAGGCTTTAATATTACTAGAGAAACTTAAAATCAAATGAACTTGCATCTTTTTTGTAAAGCAAACAAGCAGTGCAACTTCATGCTCGCTCAATCAATCTCATAAGTACTTGTCCTAAAATGACCAAATCATTTGTACTATAATATGTTTCTAAAACATAAAATAATTTTTGGTCATTTTTCTACTGAATTTCCTATTTATTTGATTAGGTGATACTGTATAGGCTCCACTATAAAGACCTATTAAAATCATAAAATTAATGTAACACTATGGAAGTCTGATTTCAAGTCATGTGTTAAAAACTCTGCCTGCTAATATAATGAATTTCAAATGTGCTGCTACATCTGTTTTGTTTTTTTGTTTTGTTTTGTTTTGTTTTTTTGGTGCTGGGGATCAAACTCAGGGCCTTGCACTTGCTAGGCAAGTGCTCTACCACTTGAGCTAAATCCCCAACTCCTACACCTGTTATTT
Organism: Hystrix cristata; assembly: GCA_004026905.1. Taxonomy (NCBI): domain Eukaryota; kingdom Metazoa; phylum Chordata; class Mammalia; order Rodentia; family Hystricidae; genus Hystrix; species Hystrix cristata. Next base: position 11,152 of record PVJO010005014.1, on the reverse strand, counting down.
TGTCCACAACAGTTTTTTTAAAGAAATGCTACTTAAATCAGTTGTATCAACAGTTATACATTTACACAGATTTTAAAAAATGTGTTTATTTTGATAATGTAACTTCTCTAGTACATTTGTCCTTTAATAGCTCACGAAAAGCTGTTGAATTCTTGAAGCAGAATATAGCAAATACCATAAGCTGAAACCTTATTTTTAATTTTCAGCCAACTCTATAGCAAAACTCCTACACTGCGTAAATGTTCTGATACTCATTTGTTCCAAATTTTAACAATGTTTTCTATAAATCTCCCAATGCTCATTAATGACAAAAGAGATGTCACACCATATTATTTTCTGCTTATTTTAGTGATTTAAAAAAATTATGACATGACAATAAGAGATGTGCTTTTCTATTGGTATGTAAATTTTGTCTTTGTTATTAGGTTAAAAAACCCAAAAGGTTTTAAACTTTAAATTTCATCTAATTTAGTAACTACTCAGTTGGATATTGCATGCCTATCAAAGCTGGTGGAAAAAGTGTAGAAGTATGTCTTTTGTCTTCTTACTGTAGATGCTTGTTTAAAACATTGACTACTTGTGATGGTTTTACTCTATTAATATTTTGTGGTAAATACAGTATATACAGGGATTTACTGTGATAGTAAGATTAAAATCCATTCTTCAAATAGTAGTCTTTAAAAGGTTGAAATTTTTAGTTAAAAGTTTGTTAGATGTTTTAGGTCATCACTGGTTATTATGGGATGTGGCTGGTTAAGAATTTATAGTGGGGGTGGAACTGTTGGTCTTGTCATTGGCAGTTGGCCACAGATCTAGAGGTCCCTTCACTGGCACCTTACTGAGTCACATAATAGGTCCACTGCTACATAGAAAAACGTAACATCCACTGCTAAGTCAAGAAACTAATTTTAAAAACTTTAATCTATAACATTTTATAAGCACCATAATAATGATATAAAACAAGAAACATGAAAAGGAACATAAAAAGAGTCGACAAGGGTATTAAGATTATGGATATCTTACTTTGTTCCTTAGTTTCTGAATTTTTTATTATTTATAATTTTAAGGAAAAAATTGTATCATTGCCTCTTTTGATTTCTACAGAAAAATTTTAAATTTGTTTGAAAGTTAATTTGCTTTCAAATTAACGCTGACTTCCTTACCCTGTGACAGTACTGGATTTTACATTTCCTTTTGATTAGTTGTAGTTTGATATTTTATAAAGTCTTTTTCTTTGCATTTCTTTCAGTTCTCATGAAGTGCTTATTTGATTTCATCTTTTGTTAATTACTGATTATAAGAGACTTCCTTTGCTACTCTTTACAACATAATTACTTCTCACATTGTGCCAACACGTGGCGTAGGTTTTATTTAACATAATATTAGGTGACTCGTGTGCCTTTTAACGTACGCTTCATATTTTCTTTGATGCTATCAACATTGGGCAACAGCTATCATGGGTGATTAACAAATAATTGTTGGGTAAATGAATGGATAAATAAATGTCCCTCACTCATTTTTCTAATGCAGTGCTTATTCTTGGTTTATTAATCTATAAGAGTTCTTTCTTAATCTGAGGAATAAATTCTTTATGCAGATGTGGTATGTTTTTTCAATTTGTCACTTGAATTACTATTTCGTTTGTATCATTTATTAATTGTTTGAGAAATAAAGAAGCTCAATACAGTTACCTACTTAAGTGCATTATTGTCACGGTTCTTATCTAAATGTTCTCCAAAAGGTCCGTTGTGTTGAAAGCTTGGCTGCCAGCTGATAGGAGTTTTGAAGTGTTTGCATCGTGAGAATAGTGACTTCAACAGTGGATTAATCCACTGATGAGATCATACTTGGATGGCATTTTGGATTCATACAAGAAAAAGAAAGTGGGATGTAGCTGAATGAAGTAGATCATGGTGGGGTGACCTTGGGAACTATATCTGGCCCCTGATCCCTTCCTCTTTCTAGCTCTCACTCTTCTCCCTCTTTGTTTCCTGGCTGCCCAAAGGTGAGCAGCTAAATTTCCTCCATCATGCCTTTCAACTGTTTTTCTGCCTGGCCATAGGTCTAAAAACAATGGAGCCAGCTGACTATACACTGAAACTTCTGAAATGGAGTTAAAATAAACCTCTCTTCCTTTATTTCCCTACAGGCATTTTGTCACAATAAATAATTATTCTTATGTTTTTTATGTTTGGTATTTTGCATAGGAATTCTTGCTCCTTCCTTCCTCCTAGTGTCTTTTGTCTCCTTCGTTTTCTGTGTGTGTTTGCATAGGCATGCACATATGGAATTTAGCGAGGTGTATATGAGATACAAGGACCTAGATTTTCTCTAACATAGACATTCTACCAACCTTACTGGATAATTACTTCATGATATGAAATGCTGCCTTTCAGATATACTAAGTATTTATACACCCTCGGATGTGTTTCAGGGCTTTTTTAACTTTATCATGGAATCACCTAGTTGTAGCAGTAGTTATACTCTGGTAGTGTAGTTTTGCTGTAGTTAACGAATACGGTACTTGGTGAATAAATCACCCTCCCTTTTTCTATGCAGTCTGGGTTTGACCTTGAACTTGCTATGTAGCCCAAGTTGACGTTGAGCTTGTGCTCTTTCTGCTTCAACTTCCCAAGTGTTGGGATTTCAAGTGTGTACTACCATGCCTGAGTTCATTTGTTTTTTTATATTCTCCTTTTTTCTGACAAGTTTGGAAAACACTTTTTCATGAAAATATACATATAAAAGGCAATACATTGTGCATGTCTGAATTACACATTTGATCTTTTGGCAAAGTGAGGCTGTGCCCTTGGCTCTTGAGTCTTTCGGCTAAGGACTGTCCCCTAGTGCCAGCCTGAGAAGCATGCTCATCCCCTAATATAGAGTATATCATAGTCTATGGGCTTTTAGTTGTTGTGTTTTTGTTTTTTAAGCTGATGAACTTTCACGGCTCTTTGAGAGGTTTTGAAATTGAGATTTCAATGATATTTTCCATAGCTGCCTGTTTCTGTGTTTTTTTATGGAGGGGTACGAAAACGCATTCCTGTTTGGCTCTATTTTAATTAAATGATAGGCACTGTCTGAACACAAAGCACAGTTATGAAGATGGTATACACTTGTGGAAAGCTTGATGATGCCTGGTCTTCTGTGGTACCTCAAGAGGAAGCCTCTACTGCTATAATGCTTTGACCCAGGAATGGACACAGTAAAACTCCTCACTGGCCTTTACCGTAGGCAGGCAACAGAATACATACCATGATGATGGGGGAAATTTCTCCCCAGCATGTCACTTGTTTCTAAATTTCAGTTTTAAAAGTATACGAACAGGACACTTAAAAATGCTCTCAGTTTCTGGAATTGCATGTACGTCAGCAGTACAACTGATCTTATTCAAAGTTTTAAAATATTTTGATCTATCAAGAGAAGAGAAAGACCTATTAATTGGTATATTTTTGGCAATAGGTCCCATTAAGTATGACACAGAAATGTCTTTTGTTATGATCTCTCCCTGAGGTAGAGATTCAGAAGTATTATGGTATAAATCTCAAAAATGTGTCCACAATTTGTTTTACGTTGAGCTACGAACTCTCTGAGACTCTGAGTGACATCTTGGAGTTCTAAATCAATTGGACCTATTGTTGCTTTATTTCACACTGACTGAGTGACCTAATGTACTTTGCCATAAGGAATTTCAAAAAAGTCTTAACTATAATCGTCTTTTCCTGGGTTTCTTCTACACAAAGGCCTGATTATGCACATAAGCTAATTTTAATACATCGTTTCCATTGTTAAGAATAGCAATTCTTTCCAAAACTAATCCCACCAGATGGAATGTAGTAGTTTTTAATAGACTCCCATTTTATTTTATTGCCAGGATCTTTCAGAGCTTATTTGTCATCACTTTTACTAGTTCCCATTCTGTTTTTATAGCCACAGTTTGGGCAGCCTCAGCTGATATGGTTCTTTCCATCGAGGGGTTCTACAAGCGGCTCCTGGTTTGAGTGCAAACTAGGGACTTGGCCTTGCAGGTGCGGTTTTAAAACTGGAGTTTCTAAAACTAGAGCAAACACCTCACTTTGTTTTTACTGTTTTCTTTCCCATCACCCCTGAAAATGATCAGATTTAAATAAGCATGAGCAACTTGACTTAATTTCTTTGCAGTTTTGCCTTGGTTTGAATTACACATTTATTATTTCCATTTAATTTGGAATTTATACCAAAGATTTGGTTCTGATACAGTTTTCTTCACAACTCAGCTCAGGAAATAAAACAGCATGGTTTCCTAAATTCAGTGGAGGAGTAAGTACTTGAGAAATTTTCCAGTATAAAGTAACAAATAAAAAAAATACTAAAGTCCAACTTTGTTTTAAATATACATACCATTAACAGCTTAGTGAATATATATATGAGTATTTACTGACTGCCAATTATTTTCTAAGTATGATTTATAAAATCAAAGGACAAGAAGAAGTATGAAGCAACTCAATTCATTTTTCTATCTTCAGTCAATTCCTCAATATTCTCCCTAGAGCACGGAAATCCTTTCCGTTATTTATTGCAAACTACCTCAAAAACACTTCATGAAAGTACACAGAGCATAAAGTGTTCTATATGCATAATATTTGGAATTTCATTAATTCTTTTAAAACACAGATCAAATCATCCCTCTGCTCATTCCTTTGGGAATGCGCGTCTTTGCAGATGAAAAGCCAGCAGCCTTTGAGCAACAGGTGGGCCCTGTGCCCATCCACCTCACATCCTCTCCAAACCTCGTCCTACATCCGGCTCTGACCACACTGACCTCCACGCTCTTCCTGGAATCCACCTAAGCACACTCCTGTCTCAAGGGCTTTGCACTAACTGTCCTCAGTGTTTCAAAAATTCTTCTTGCAAATATCCCAATTATGTCTTCTTTCCTTTCTTTTGATCTTGGCTCATATATTACTTTTTCAGAGAGGCCTCCGATGACCACTCAGTCCAGAATTGCAACCCTGTTGGCCCTGTCTCAGATGCACACTGCCTCATAGTCCTGCTTTATTTTTCATGATGGCCCTTATCACAGTTGGGCAGGAGTTATTATTTTCTTAAGTATTTACTTAGGTTGACTTATTAACCAGAATGTAAACTCTTGTTTTCTTTCATGTTGTTTCTCCAGTATTGAGAACAGTGTCTGGCCATGGTTAGCATTAAGTAAATATTTATTAAAATCTTTGTAAGGCAGAGAAAGACAAATAGGACATAATCTTACTGATATGTGAACTCCAAAAATGTTGGAACTCACAGAAACTCTATTGTGGTTATTAAGGATCAAAGATGTGAGAAATGTGAAGATGTTAGTGTAAACTTTCAATTATAAGATGACTAAATTCTAGGGAGTGATATATGCACGGTGGTGACTCTAGTTAATATTGTGTTGTATACTTGAAAACAGAAGATAATAGATTTTAAGTGTTCTTACCATGAAAAAACTGAGATGATAGACATGTTGGCTAACTTGATTGTGGTAGTAGTTTCATAATGTAAATGTATGCAGAATCACCATATTGTACACCTTCTATATATACATACATATATGTAATATATATATATATATATATAATTTTATTTGTTGATTATTATTCCACAAGTGGGAAGTGCTCCTGTCTACCCCATAACACTTCCTAGAGGTAGCTACTGTTATTAACATTTTATGTATGAAGAAACAAAGACCAGAAATAGAATTTGAATCCTGATCAGAACAATTTCAAAAGACTATGATTTTTTTTTTTACTTTATGATGAAATTACATTTGTCAAAGAGGAAAGGCATTTTTTTTCCTTGACACCAGACCCTAAAAACAGAGCAACTAATACTTTCTAAAGACTGGGAAAATAATGACCTTTCTCTGGGCAGATTATGACCACAAGACTTGAGAATCTTGTGTTTAATAACTATTTCCATCTAATAAAGCTGTTATAGGGCTGGGAAGTCTTGTTTGGCAATTAACTTGGGTATGGTTTAAGGATGTTGTGTTTTTATTTCTGATGTATCTTCTTCCATATCAAGCTGTCCTGCTTGGTGCATAGTGGCCATGCAGAAAACAGTGGCTGGCTGATTGACTATATTTAGGTCATTTTAGATGACTCAGAATTCAACCTACTTTTTAATCACCTAGAAATCTCATTTATGTCTGGAAAAGGCCTTAGAAATTCAGATGCCATGACTCCATAGCAGAGACCCTGCATCTTGATAGCTAATATTAACTGAGCACTTACTCCAGGATGTATTTAAAGTTCTCTTCATAAATTTCTTTCAATCTGCTTAGCAAAGATTTAAATTAAGTGCCATTATTGTCTCCATAAGAAATATGAAGCAAAGAAACCACCTGTCAGCCAAAATCCTGGTCCGTGATGCTTAATTTCCTTCCTTCTATTCAGCCCAGTTAAAAACCATCCAACCAAACCAGTAAATAGAAGCAACGTGAAATCTATTTTGTAAAGGCCAGAATTAAATCCTTTATATGGTGTGCTTTCAGCTATTTCACTGAGATCCCCATTACAAATGAGTCAGACAAGGATGAGGTTATACACAGTTCATCCACCCTGCCAAGTGATCCGTCAGCATCTTTCTTTCTAGGTATTCGCCATCTTGCTAAGTAGATCACCAAAGTCCAATCAAAGGTGTAGAAACTGAGGAATGACTCTTTTAGGGGCATCTGAAATACAGTAATAGTCTTTCATATCCCGTATTAGTTAGCTTTTGGTCATTGTGGCAAAATACCTGAGATAAACTGTTTATAAGGACGAAGGGTTTATTTTGTCTCACAGTTTTAGGTATTTCAGTTCATGGTTGGCTGGCTCCATTATAGTTTGGGGGCAGTGGTGGGGCAGAAAACCATGACACCAAGTGTGAGGTGGAGCAAGGCTGTTTACCTCGTGGTGGTTTGAGGGCAAAAGACAGGAAATGGACCAGGGAAAGGGCATTACCACCTCGTGATGTAACTTCCCTCCACTAGGCCCCTCCTGCTAAGAGTTCCACCTCCTTCAGATAACAGCACAGGCTGGGGACTGAGCCTTCAACACGTGGGCCTCGGGGGCCACTCCCAATGTAAGCCATAACGTAGGCAACCATGGCAGGTGATGACTGTCCTAAGGAGAATTGGAATCCACAGTCCCACACAAAAGGGAAATCGTCGTGTTACTTGGTTGATTTCAGAGGATCTTGCCATTTTGTTATATTAAGAGAAAATCATTAGTGTAAGTAAACTTTTGATATTAGCGTATCATACAAACTAATGCTTAAATTCAACATTCTCACTATAAAGGCATTTGTTCTCATTTTTGCTAAGACATAGAGACAGAAAAGGAGTTTAATCATAATTTGTATTTGGCTTTATGTGAGACACGAACTTGAGCTCTCTAACCACCCACCTATGCTCAATTTACATACACAGAAAACAATTTAGGACGTGTGATGTTTTTTCAGATTTCCTGCCTCCTCAGAGAATTGCTGGGCAGACTCAGGCCTGAAGTTGCAGAGTATGTGAGTTTTAATAAATTCTGAAATAATGTGGGGTCATTTCTCCCAATACTATATCTGATTCATCTAGCACGCCATGTACTGAATGGACAGCTTTGCCTCGAGGGATTCAAGCCCCAGACCCTCTCCTGCCTCACCAGAACAGTCACAATCGAACCTGCAGGGGGCGCCCTGGAGCTGGATTGAGAGTGGAGAAGCAGGGAGGGGTGAGATGGCGAGTGGAGCTAAACAAAGATGCAGCTGCTAGTGACAGAAAGAGCAAGGATTTAAGTGAAGGAAAAGGTCACACAAAAGTCACTGTGTAGAGAGACCTGGCAATACCACTGAGGAGATTCATGGATAAAGAAGTCTAGCTTTTGGGTGAGGCAAGTTCAAAGGAGCCTTGTCAGGGTTTCAAATCATGTCAGCAGGAAGCACTGCTAGAATGAGCTTTGGAATCACTTGCGTTCGCTTTTCCAAGGCCAATTCAACATCAGAAGAAAATTGAAAATTGTGAAATTATGATAGTTCAGTTTTTAACAAAAAGAGTAAAGTATTTTAAAGTGAACTCACCATTTTTAATCATACATGCATAATACATAAAGCCAATAGATCTGGACGCAATTGTAATTGAAACGATCAGCTGTTGCACACAGTTTCAACGAGGAGGGGACAGACCCTGTCAGGCAGGGTCATGGGAGAGAATTTTGTGGTCAGTGTGGGATTGAGAGAAATGGACGCTTCCAAGATCCACTATTGTGGCTTTCAGGGGAGGAAATGAGTAAACAGGGTAGGCAGGCTAAGTAGGTTTAGGATTGGCTAGTTTGAGTAATTTCAGCAGATTAAGGTTTCGGTCCTGCCCCTAGTTGTCTGATGCCCAGTGATGGGGTGATTAGAGCAGGGAACAGTGTTCACAGAAGAGGCAGGTGGGGCTGTGGGCTGCTATTTCTAGGAATCTGCTGGCCCTGGGAAATGCAATCTCTTCCTAGTCCCCACTGCCTCAGATTTCAAAATATCATATATAGAAACTAGAAAATCTAGTTAATATAATAATATGCAGGGTTCGAATATTCCTTCTGTTTACACATGAAATATAAGTATATAACCAAAAAATAAACATCACTATTCTCATCTCCCAAGGTCCTCTTGCATATCTCTGGGAGGAGAAAGCCAATGTTACGTGATTCCACAAAGGAGGAATAAGAGGGATTCACTCTGATTTACCCAAGTTTTGAGAAACCTTGCTCTGGAGAGAACCTGAGTTTCTGGGTGGGTTCCTCCAGGTGATTCTCAGAGGAGAAGTCATTGCTAATGTCTGGCCTCTGATGCGCTTTAGGAACAGTGTGCCTCACAAAGTCTTAGCAGTGATGTTGGTGTTGCAGTCTGAGGAAACTCATGAGTGAAACAAAGCAAACCCTTATATTTTCATCAAAAATTATAAAGAAGAGTTGGAATGATGCTCTTTAGTTAACATCTGCCATTTTCTTCACCATCTTCCTCCTTTGATGTACCCCCCCACCCCACTATTCCATCTTTAAGTCATTTGCATCATGTTTATATCCATATTTTATAAATGGAACATATGCATACTTAAATGGAGGAGTAATATGGTCCATTACCATCTAAATTATATTTGCCTTCTCAGATACAGCTGGAAGTTTCACTTCTTTCACGTTATTCACTCATTCAAGTATTGCTAATTGACCACCTACTCTGAGCACTACTCTACTCTGCGCTAACATTTTCAAGGATAAATCCAGGTGGAAAACAGACAAAAATATCCGGGGATGAAATTCTAAAAAGTAAGTCAGATAACTAAAAAAAAAAAATGTTATCTGTATTACCATTAGTGTTAGGGAAGGTTAGAACCATAGAGAAAAATAAGATAAAATGAGAGAAATAAAAATTATAGAATGGAAGAAAAATATTCCTGTTTTATGTAGGAGGTAGAGTGGGGCTGGTTTATAAGGTGAACGCATCTGGGTTCTAATAAGTTTCCCATTTGGGGAACAACATATGTAAATTCTCTGAGATGGGAATGCATTTAAGATGTTCCAGGAAAAGCAAGGTAGATGTAACTGAAACAAAGTAACAGAAGACAAGAGATAACACCAGGAAGTGATGGGTGGAATCTTAGTTAATTTAGTGTTTCTATAATGGACTATCACATAGTAGGCAATGTTTAATTCAAATGTGAAGTAAAGAAAAACCCTGGAAAGTCCAACGTTACACTGCCAACATGTGGTAAGGGCCTTGGGTCAGTCAGATTTCCAGGCCTATGACAAATATCTGAGATGATCAGTTTAGACATAGTAAAGGGTTTTTTTTGGCTCACAAGTTGGGAGCTTTCAGACCATGGTCTGAATGCTCAGACTACTGCCAAGCATTATCCCTGCCTGAAAGCATGCACACTTCATAAGGAACAGTTCTTTGAACTCTCAGAACTATTGCTAATGGTAACATAAATAGGCCACAATCTTTGAAGAAAAACTGTACATGGAACATGAAAATTGAACTGGTTGTGAACATCAAAAACTAAGGAAAACTGATTTTTAATTTTTCAGAGCCTCAGAAATTGTTTTCTTTAAATGTGCTAGACTTTGAAAACTTGGATAATCTATTAAGTACTTTATTATTGTAATTAATTTGTTCTTCACAATTCACTGATCATAATGATTTAATTTATTCCTAACAAGAACTTCACTCACTGTGGTTTGAAATTCCATTACTGTGGCCCGCCCCAGGTGGCTACAGCTGGGGCACAGAGCCAGCCCACAGGTTCCCTAACTGGACTGCTAGCTGCAGGGACCTGCCTGGATTTGGCTGGGTGGCCCGTGAACAGCGCTGCCAGCCTCCTACTCTACAGAATACGGCGGAGTGAGGTGAGAGAGTCTGGCGGGCCTTGCTAGGCCCTGCCCCCACCGCCCGCCCCAGGTGGCTACAGCCGGGGCACAGACCCAGCCCGTGCACCGGCAGGGTCTGGATCCATCAAAATATGTGAATAAGGTTGGGGTCTCAACACGGGTAACACTGTCCTCTGCTCTTCCCCCAGCCTCTCTTTTTTTTTTTTCTTGTCTGTATGTTTGTGTGTTCTCTTCTTCTTTCTCCTGCCATTGTCCCTCTTTTAGCCTTTTCTTTGTTACTCTCTTTTCCCTTCCCCTCTCCGAAACCACCAAGTAGAGCCAACCTTGACCTTATCATTGAAGATAACCCTGGAGGCATAAAGGTCATAAAAGCCAAGAAATACGTATGTATACCCAGAAGAAACCGCAAAAACAAACATTTCCAAGGAGGACACTATTAAATATCTTTTGTAACCTCGTACAAAGAAAATATCAAACCAACTTGGAGAACAAGCCAAGAGGGATAAAGTACAGATGTACACAAAGAAAATGACCAGACATAGAGGCAAAACACAACCCCAGCCCCCCAGCCCACCTAGAATAAACACAGAGGAGAATGACATCAAGGAATTCAGAAGCCACCCAATCAAACTCTCAGAGATGATAGCAACAGAAGTTGAAAAACAGATAGGCATGGCAATAGAGAACATCAAGCTAGAGGTAATAGACAAGGTCAGGAAAGAGATGACCAACATAATGAAAGATTTGCTTAGTGAGTTCAGGCTAGACACAGATAAAAAAAAAAAAAAAAA
>PVJO010005013.1:65047-103139 GCA_004026905.1 Hystrix cristata | reverse complement strand
TGATGAATGGCTAAAAAAGATGTGGTTTTTCTACACAATGGAGTACTACACCGCCATAAAAAAGGATAAACTAGAGTCATTTGTATGTAAATGGATGTTCCTGGAGAACATACTATTAAGTGAAATAAATCAGACACTTATTAGTACACATCGAATTGTTTCTCTGATATGAGAAACCATAAGTGTAAATAAGGACAAAAGGGTAGAACAGATATTTTGTTTAAAAAAGAAAAAAGAGATAGTATTCAAAAGAGAGAACTAGATAGGGAAAAGGGGGATAAAGAAGAAGGTTAAAAGAAAAGTAAGATGAAAGGGGAAAAAATGGTGAAGTGTAGCTACACTTGTTGCAAATAGGGAGGGGTGGGTGAATGGAAGGGAGGGGAGGGGAAGGGGGAAGAGGGAGAAAACCAAGATGTATCATGTACAGGTACAAAATAACCATGTTGATTATGATCATTATGTATACAATGTACCAATACATGTTCTTGGTAAAAATAATAAAAAACTAAAAAAAATTTTTTTTTCTATTCTTCTTACGTTTTTCTTATGGACGATAGCAGGAGAGACAGATTTTTTTTCTTACTTGATTGTTCTTTAATATTTATAACTTCTGTGCCCTCAGTTTCCCAATGTGTTTCCATATTGCACAGAATAAATCTATTCAACGACCCCCACACATTTTTTTTTCCTCGTAGACGCTTTATTGCTTGTCAGTGTTAAAGTTTGCCAAGGTGCACCTCAATCGTGTAGGACTCAGAACAGAATGCAACACTTGAAGGAACATGTATCCTATTCATTCCCTTAGCTGGGCACTATCAATTCAAAGTAACAATGTGTTAACATATAGCAGCCATTTTCCATCACAAATACCTTGCTTGGTGCCAACAAAAGCCCGGTTATTAGTTGTATACAGACCCTACATTGGCCCCTAAACTAGAACTTTACAAGTCTATCTATTACTGTTATGTAGTATCATGACCAGAAAGACATTAACATATTTGAGTCTTAGGTGCGTCATTTTGGAAAACGCCAAGATACTCAGTTATCTAGCTCAGATTTTTCACTGTCATACAATAGCGTGAGACGCTGACTTACAAGGAAACCTCTGCGATAGACTAGGCAAGGTTATCTTCTGTTACTCCTCGAGAAATCCCAGTGAAAACATTTTACTGTATGGCAATTCACATTCAAAGCACTTTCCAAGACTTCTTTTTCTCTTGTTTACTCTTGAACACGTTTTTAGAGAGTAACTTTATTACACACTCCCTAACAGCATTTCTTGGTAGTCGATCTTGCAATAGGATTAAGTGGTGCTTAAACATACAAGATTGTCCTTCGGGGTAGGATAATGTGACACTTGACCACAACCCCTCAGACTGACAGGCGTGTGCAGCACACACGCATACATGACACATGTAAACGTTCACGGAGCTAGAACATGCGGTCGCGTGCGGAAAACAAAGATACACTACTTCATTCCAGTTACATTTGCTCTCTACACAAACTTCTATTTCACTCTTTCCTCTCCCCAGGTGTTTCCTCTCGAGCAAACACAGAATAAGCAGGACAGTTCTGCAAGACCTCAGACTCCCCGAGTCTTCCCATCCAGGCGCATCAGTCAGGTTGAGCCGGGGGAGCCAGAGATGCAACGTTTCCATCCACCTCCTCCCAGAAACACGCCCCCGAGTTCGCAGCCGGGGAGGGGGGAGCCCCAGCGGCGAGGACAGCCCCTGGGCGAAGTGCCTTCCCGGGCTCAGGCCCCCCAGCCCGAGGAGGACGCGCCCCTGGCGGCGCGCGGTCTTCCGGAGCCTCCCGGGCCTGCTGGCTCCAGGGTGAGCGCCCGTTAGTCAGTGCGCACGTGACGCGCGGTGCCCACATGACACGACCGTGGGCGGGGGCGGGGAACACTGGAGCGGAGCGGGCAAAAAGTTACCGAAGACCCCTCAAAGCGCCTAAAGCAAAGCGTCCCTGCCGTTCCGGCCAGCCAGTGGCCCAGGGATCCCTGGGGGACAGCGGGGGACCCAGGCGTCTCCATCAGCCGGGCTCCCAGGGCGCCGGACGCCGCCGTCCGCTAGCCCCGCCGCCCTCCGGTCCTCCCAGCCCCGCGGTGATGCCGCTGCACCCCCGAGCTGCGCCTTGCTCCTTTCCTTCCCCTCCCTCCTTCCTTCTTTCCTGCCTTCCTCCCAAGCTGTCCGTGCACTGCGGGCGCTGCCACTGACGCACACGCAATTTGCCCCGATCCCCGAGCCGCTCGCACCAGGCCGAGCACCTTCCCAAGGGGAGGGTCCGACTGCGCCGACAAAGTTGCGCGCCACCCCGCGACCCGGCCCAGCGCTCGCGGCACCCCCGCGGGGTCCCGGCCCCCCGCGCGCCCACCCTCCCGTCCCGCGCCCGCCGCGCTCACCTTGCTTGACACACTTGAGCCGGAGGGGGTCCTTGCAGTGCTTGATGACGGCCAGCACGTCCCTGATGGTGAGCCCCGCCACGGGGGTCTCGTTCACCTCCAGGAGCAGCTCCTCCGACGCCAGCTTGCTGCCGCTCTCGTAGGCCACCTTGCCGGGCTTCACCTCGCCCAGGTAGGGGAACTGGCCGTTCTCGGCGCCCCCCTTCAGCTCAAAGCCCAGCTGGCCCTCCGGGTTCCTGCCAATGACACTCTCATGGACTTTGCTAGTCCAGTGGCTTTTCTTCTTCAAGCTTTTGGACATGGCAGTGGGGTGGGTCGCCTCGGCTCCTTTGGGGCTCCCGGGGCAGGGAACGGGACTAGCGCGAGGACGAGGACCGGGGGCGCCCGGGGTGCGGGGCGCAGACTTTGCCTGCCGCGCGGCCCCTCTTCTCGGGCTGGAGTGAGGACGAGGGCGGGGAGCTGGGCAGCGGCGGGAGCCCGGCGCCGCGGCGCCGTCCCTGGGATGACACTCAAGGCTGCGGCGGCCCCGGCGCGGAGGAAGCCGAGGCGGCGCCGGAGCAGCACCGGGCGGCGGCGGCGGCCGTGGCGGGGGCGGGGAGGCGGTCGGGGCGCCGGGGCCACTCCTGCGCGGTGCGCGGTGCGCGGGGAGCGCGCCCGCGGGGCTCGCGGACGGCCATGCAGCTGCGGCGGCGCGGGCGTGCGTGCGCGTGTGCGCGCGTGTGTGTGCGTGTGCGCTGGTCGCACTGGACCGGCCGCGGGGAGGCGGCGCGCGCCGGGCGGGGAGCGGGGAGCGGCGAGGGCTCGGGCGGCCCCCGCCCCTGCTCCCGCCCCGCGCCGCGCTTGACCCGGTAGTGAAGGCGCAGAGAGGGGCAGGCCGGGGAGGCGGGGGCCGGGGAGGCGGGCGCGGGCCGGGCGGAGGGGCCGAGCCGCGAACCCGCCGCGCGCCGGGGACGCCGCCTGCGCCTGGAGCGCGCGGCCGGGCCGGCGCCGCCGCGGGAGGGGTTCGGGGTGCGCGCCCCGCGCCCGGCCCGGGAGCCTGGAGCCCCGCCGGCGGGCGGTCTCGGCGCGGAGGCGCGTCGCCGCTTCGCTTGGAGCGTGGCGTCCTCGTGGCGAAGTTCTCGGAGGTGCCCTCGGAGAAGGAAAGTTGGAGAAGTGGAGTCGGTGACCCCGCTGCGGCGGGAAGCTGGAGCGCTCCGCTGGCCCGGCCGGGACGTGAGCGCGCGGCTGGGGTCTTCTGGTGCCCGGCGAGTCCAGGGCACCGGGCAGGGACGCGGGGAGAGAGGGGCTCCCGGGGCGCCGGGGCTGGAAGGGAGTTTGTGGGGACCTCCAGGCGGGAGCCTCAGTACATGCCCGACTCTCCTCTCAGCTGCCGCGGGCCGGCGAGCCCCTTTCCCTGGCAAAGTTTGCAGCGGGGAGGGGAAAAGGGGGCGCTGGGCTGAAGGCTGCAGGGGGGTCGCTGATTTTCTCTGGAGTGCCGATTAACTGTGCGACATTAAGAGTGGCTTTTAAAAATTCTTGTAACTTGTGAATTCCTTGTGCTTAACTTTCAAATAATATGCTTCAGACAAAAAAAAAAAATCGGTTCCACACCCACTCGTCACTTTAAATCAGAGCAGGAAAAGCATTGAGCGGTTAGGATTTTGATGTCTGAGATGAAGGGAGTGTGGGAGGCCAGCGAGAGAGGAAAGGATGCTTAGACAACCCAAACAGAAAGATCAGGTTTGGATCCAGGCTCTGCACCTCACAGGCAGTGTGAGCCTGAGGGATGGCTTGCCCTTTTTGAGCCTCGGTTTCCTTCCTTGCTAAACAGGGCTCAGTGTGTTTAGTGGGAGATGCCAGGCGCTTGCCTGACACTCTGGGTAGGCGTTCACTGTGGTAATTTCCTTCCTCTTTCCCTCCCTCACTGTTTGGGGAGAAGAAGATCAAATTAGGTCAGAACTGGAGGCAATCAGAGGAGGAAGGCTTGTTTAACCTCCTGCCTTTTCTCGCTGGAGGAGGTAGAGCTAGGTGGTTGGCTCTGGCTGGGGAGGGCTCTTCCATGAACCAGGCAGGGCAAGGCAGAAGTCTGGAGCCCGAGCTGCAGGCCACGCACAGGAGGAGCAAGACTTGTAGCCTAGCCCGAGCTCACCCAAGGAGTTGGGGTTGAGCACTATGAGGCCCAGACAGAACAGACAGGACAGGGTACCATGCATAGGTTTCTTACTGTTCACTGGGCTCCAGTTATGTGTCAGATGTTCTGCTGTAGACGCCACTTAAATGGATTTATTTCTCCTAATAAGGACTGTTATCTTCTTTTATACATAAGGAAAATTGATGCATCCAGGGAGGAGCATTTGCAAGACTGAAGATCTGGTCAGCGAGGAAGCTGATGTCCGTGTGCTTTGTGTCCCGTCCGCGTCTCAGCCACCACTGGAGCTCTGCCTGTGCGTTTCCTGTGGGTCTTAGCAGTTCGTGGAATGGAGTGTTTGTAAAGGTGTTGGGTCTGCTCCTTTTTTTAGGAAAGAAGAAAACCAGTGCGGCAGGAGTTTGGCGTAGGAACATGCTGACCCTGGAGAATCCGGGGAGAGTCACGGGGGTGTATCAGTACACCCAGGGCTTCTCAGCCCCGAGTGGGCTCTGCTTCGCCTTGAATTCTGATGTTAGAGCTCAGATCTCTAAACATTTCTTTGTTGTCGATTAGCACAATATTAGAGTTTGTTAGTAGAAAGTGCTACAGTGATGGTGGCAAAAAGAAGGGGCTCTTGAGGGTTCCGGGGCTTTACTGCCTGCTCACATGCTGTAGTGGTCTGCAGGTGGCTTTCCGGCCAGCAGTGCCGGGAGACCAGGGCTGAGCACACTCCCATACACTGGGTCAGTTCGGCTTCCTAGCGAGTCTCACTGGGATGTCAGCGTGCAGCCTCCTAGCAATGCTACCTGCCAACACGGTAGATTTCTACCAGCCCAGTGTGTGTGACTCTTACCTCATTTCTTGGCCAGCAGGTGGGCCGCGACCACATTATCTCCAATGAGGGTTGACTGTGAGCCTTGGAAGAGTTCAGGGCAAAGCGGGAGGGGAGTTCTTCTAAGTTCCCTGCTTCCCCGCAGGCGGGACTGTGGTGGCTGCTCCCAGTATTCACTCCTGCAGGCTTTGGTGGTCTCTCTGCCACTTAGCAGGCAGTGCTCTTTTATGGCTTAGTAACTCTTCGGCTAACCTTTCCTCCTTTCCAGTTAAGAGTGTATTGGGCATCCTGCTATGAAGGTAGAAGGAAACTCTGAGGAGAACACAGTCTTAGAAGTTGAGACGCTGCCTTTAGCTGTGTGACCTTGCCCAGGTCACTCAACTTCATCTGTAGACAGAGGGCGATTGGTTAATTATCATGTAGCGTGTGAATGCACTTGAAAATTATAAAGTGCTAAGACAACCGAATTCATTAATCAGCAGAGGAAGTGACAATACCGAAGAAGATGGGCTATTTTCTCTAAGAAAAACCTTTCCGTGCATCCTAGAGACCTTTAGGTTTACCAGGACAGGGAAGTATAATGGCATTTCTTGCCAGATTTATTATCATCAAATTAATACATTGTTTGTTGGTTGGCTTTGACTTTTCAAAAAGGAAAATACTCATGAGTCTCAGATTTGCTTAAGTTTCTGGCTCCATGAAATGTATGACTGCAATCCCAACCGTTTTGAAATGCCAGGTTTAGACTAGTTTGGTTACTTTCTGTTCTGGCACACCCCTCACATTTCCGCTTTCTCATTTGTCTTCTTTACGCTTCTTGGATTTGATGCCCGTGTCAAGAAGAAATTATTTTATCACTTAGCACTCTATGTGCAGAACATGATGCTGGATACTGCATAGTATTCCAAAAGAAAAATAGTTTGGGAATCTTAAGAGCCAAAGAAAGAAAACTGTGTGTGCATTCAATTTTTAGAAAAGTTCTGTGAGACGCCAGCTCTGCACTGATTGCCCTGGACCCCTTTGATTGGATCTGCCTGTCTTTCCCCTCCCTTCTCACAGCCTGCACCTGAGACTCCTTGGTCACTGTCCCGAGGCTCACGGACTCAGTTTGCCTACAGCAGAGAGAGCTAGGCACAACCACCTGTGACATTACCTTTCCCCCAAGATGCACTTCGCCAAGGACTTTCCTGTGTAGCATAAAAGGCCAGCACTCTCCAGCAGCAGCGGGCGTCTGAGGTATGCTGGGCACCCTAAGGTTCCCTTGCAGTGTCACACAGACGCTAGGATTTGGCCTGCAGTCACTGCTTCCCTCTCTTGCTTACTCTGGTAACGTATGAATTTTGCCTGGACGGATTTCATTAATAATTCACTGTCACACAATCCTTAGCTTAGAGTGTAATTCTGGAGACCCTAATATAAGACAATGCTATAACTTTACACAGATGAGGAAACTGAGGCTCAGATATTTGAACTTTTCCAAAGTCCCACTACCAGTAAGAAATTTGATCTCTCTCTGTGTGATTCTAAAACTCTTACTCCTGATGCTATGTTACAAAGTCCCTAGTGCTGAGTATATTTTTAAACTAAAAGAATTGGACACAAAACATGGCACTTGATTGATCAACAGATATAAAAATTCCGTCCATATGATCAGAAATCTGTGTTTGAGCAGGAAAAAACAAACAAAAAAAAAAGGAACTACGGAAGTAGCACCAAAACATAGTGTACCTCACCTGAAGATCTTTGTTGGGGATATGCAGACGCGTCCCATGTTTTAGCAGAAGTGTAAAAGTTCAGTGATTTTTCAGTGAAGGGTTCTCAGCATACTGTGCCTAAAACGGATATTTGTGTTAGTTTCCTATTGGATGTGGAATAAATTATCACTTATTTCAGTGTTTTAATTCAACACATTTCTTTTGTACAGTTTGGGATGTCAGAGGTACAAGGTGGGTCTCACTGGGCTCACAAGGTTCTGGAGTTTCCTTTCTTCTGTAGACTCCAGGAGAGAAACTTACCTCCTCATTCTTGATATCTTACAGTGGTTCAAGGTCTTTGGTTTGTGGTCCCCTTGCTCCATCTTCAAAGCTAAAAGCAGCCAAGCAAGTCCTTTGCATCCATCCCTGTGATGCTGTGTCCCTCTTTTACTTTCCAGAACTCCTGTGATTGTATCAGCCCTGCCCAGATAGTCCACTGTGATCCCCTGAGGTTAAAGTCACCAATTAGCCCACGTAGTTCCATCTGAAATTTGATTTCCCTTTGCCATATTCCCAGGTTCCAGGGATGACTTGTGGACCTCTCTAAGGGACTCTTTCTCTGCCAACTACAGTGTTAGAGAATGCAATGTTATCTTATCCTCCTGTTGCTTAGTTCAGACTTCCGGCGCCATTACTCCATATCATTGTGAGGATCTTCTTCTGCCTTTTACTTCAGAAACCTTTATTGTGTTGCCAGACAGACATTTCTGAAACCGCTCCTTGTTTGTTTGCTTTTAAAATGCACCAGCACTACCCATTAAGTAAACAGCAAGTCCAAACTCCTTACCTGGCTTTGCCCCCTTCCTGACTCGCCAGCCCTGTTTTTTCATGAACTTGTGAGATTGGAACCCAGGACAGTTGAGCCAGTGTGGGTTCTCTGAGATAAACAGAAGTGAAGTGATGCCACTTTGCAGTGTCTATTTCTAGATCCTTTGGAATATAAGACAGAAATTTCAGAATTCGAGTTTAATGATGTTCAAACTACAGATTACATCCATGAGAGACAAGGCCTTGAGCCAGTCTCCCACTTGGTTGGGGCTTGGGGCAGCTGACCAGGCGACCCTCTCAAGAGTCGGGCCTTTCCCTTCCCCTCCCCTCCCCTTCCATCCCTTTGGTCCTGCCATCCTACGTTGCTCTTAGTTTCCTTGGCTTTGTGGGGCATTTCATCGTTATGTGTTCACCTGAATATGGCCCTTTGCATGTCTGGTTTATTTCTGCTTACCCTTAAGGCACGTCTTCCGGGCCACTTTCCTTCCAGAGTCTCCTCCAGCTCTTCTGTCTGTATGCACACAGCTCCCCTTCATGTCTCCATGTATCCTTACTGCGTAAGGCTTCTGAGACTCTTCCTTGTTTCCATATCTGTCGTCCACAGCAGAAATGAACCGGTATTTTAAGGATGGTTTTCATGTCACATTCACCTTTGCATTCTCTAAACCTGGCATGTTGTCTTCCTCAGTGTAAAAACTCAGGAAAATTTTGCCTAATGGCAGTTATGTCCAAAGTAGTGGTGTCTAACATTCCATCGTATGAGCACTATTTAATATGAATTCTTATCTGTAGTACTAAATTATTGTCCCTTCAACCTCATACTAATGTATTATAATAGTAAAATACGGAAGTACACATACTGATAAGATGATGAACTATACTTAGCCCTGAACACAAGTTTAAGAAGAGAAATGGAATATTCCAGAACTTGGATCAGCAGTGGGTGTGACAGTGAGCCAGTGCTGGTGCTGGTGGCAATGGTGAGGGACAGACTTGGGGCACTCCATGGTTGATCTGTAACGTTGCTAGTACTGAACTTCCTCTCATGTTCATTGTATTCACACAAAAATATGCATCTCTGTACGGCACGTGTGTTTAGCACAAAGCAGAGTTTTTCAGGCATTTCTATCAAAATACCTCCCATATGATGTACTCACCTGTCCCCAACCAAAAATAATTTCATGTCTCCAGTTTTCATCTAAAACTATCAAGATTTTGGATTCTACTCTGTAGTTGGTCTGTATTTGTCCCACTATAAAACATGACTTTTTCCCAAAACTTGGCCTAAAGGTGTTGCAGAAAGGAATTTATTTTGAACCAGCACTGTCAATTATGTACCCTTCTCTGCAAAAGATCTGGAAAGATGGAGAGAAAAGGGTGGACAGGGCAAAATTTGACTACTCATATCCATTATCATGTTAGACAGATTTGATTGCTACAAAGTCATGAGCAATTTGATCTTGATCTTATAAAACTCCACTTTGCATGAAAGTCACAGCCCATGCAATGTGTACAGAATGAAGAGAGAACTGGAATAGCAAGTTGCTTAAATTGTTACTCCATCTTCACCATGGAGCTCTCAAAGTGTAGAGAAATTCAACGAGCACAAGAGAAGAAAGCACAAAAAAATATATTTTTGGTTCTGTCACTCTAAAGTCATTGCAATATTTTATATAATGATAGTGGGCACTCTAATAAACCTTGATGGCTTGTTATCATATTCAACATGTGAATAAAAATATTTTTGGACCTGGAGATGTATTCTTTCTTATTCAATCTTATGCAGCCATAATGCTTGAATATCAAATCTGCCTCTATCTTTCCTTTTATTCTTTGTCTGTGTACTTATTCAGCACTTGTCAGTCTTTTATCAGTTTGCATTCTACTAAATCCAAGAAGACATTCTCCTACTTTTTTTTTTTTTAATCTCAGACCTTTCTTGGCAGATTTTTAAAACACTGAAGATATTCGGGTACTTTGGCCTTATGCCATTAGGCAGCTGCATTTGTCCACGCAGGTTTCAAAGAGTATGTGAAGAGTTCTGTTCCTTTCTACTTTCTAAATCTTTTCAAATCATCTTGTGTTTTTTAAATGAACTCATCCTTGCAGAAAACTCTCAAGTAGTATTTACTTAGCTTATTTTTCTGTTCTAGTAGCATTTTTACTTGATACTACCTCTGTTTTCCAAACACATCTTAATTTATCCTTTATTTTCTTTATAGGGCCCCTCAGTGTAGACCCTCGAATTCTCATCAACTGCCATCTCAACTTCAAAAATACGTTTTAAATAGCCTGTATATATTTTAATATGTCCACTGCCTGCATTCTAATCCTGCTTCTTACAGTTACCAGTGTAGTCATTTTAATATAAGTACTGCATGCTAACCAATTGCACCACTAGAGCACTTGTAACAATTTTTAAAATAGCATTTTCCAAAAAGGAAGTAAAGAAGAAACAGGAATAATAATATTATGAGCTTAATTTTTACCAGTAGTGAGAAAAACATGAGGGTGAAAGGAAAGTGGTGGAAAGAAAATGAGCATATTAGATTTCAAAGTAATAAGGACAGTCAGATGTGGTTTTTAGTCTTTGGAAAAGCATATTTAAAGAAATTAAAAGAAAAGTTCATCATGCTTCCTTAGCCAGATTATTGAGAATACAAATGCTGATGAGCGTTTGGGCATGTTGAGATTGTAATTATAATCATGCTAATTTTGATGACTCTGCAAAAGTCCCCAGACACTATTCTGAGTGGTGTAGTTCGCTTTTAACAATGTTGAGTGTCACAGATGTCTGTCAGAATATTATGAGTTCTGGTGATCTTATCCCACTCTTCTCTCCCCACTAAAATATATATATATTGCATGAAATATACATACAGTATGTGTATTCTATATATGTATACATACAGAATTACGTATGTTTATTAAATGCACATATATAGGTTTATGTACACGTATGACATGGATATGTACATATCTTCCAAATATTACGTATACTCTTACGTAGTGCTTATGGCTGCTGAGGCCCTAGCATTGGGTTGGTAGCGATCTGAGGTCCCACTTAATGAAGCTCCCACAGAAAGTTTGAAAATCTATGTATGATCAGCTCACCGTGATTTTATCTGTTGAACTCATGACTTGCTGCCTGAAACTTCTCATTCTCTTACCTCATGACATTCCAGGAGCAGTCTGCTCTCACCTCTAGGCTGTGTCCCTCGGAGAGAGTGACTTACGCAGAGAGAGGTTGAAAGAATGAAGGAAATCATGGTAGTCGGAAGAAGTGGGACACGTAACTGAGTGAATCTGAGTGGGAAGTTACTGTATCAGCGCAAAATCAAGTGACACTGATGAAGTAAACCTAAAATTTGAAACGGTGTTTTTTAAAATATCTGCAGTATTTCCATCTGAGAAGATGGCAAGTTTTTGAGAGAATTGTCTTTCATTTTTCATCTAGCAAGGAGAATAATTTTTAAAGTGAAAGAAGGGAATGTTTGTGTCCTTAAAATAAAATTATAGTTGAAGACCAGTCATGGAATAATTGGAAATCATTTAATTTCTTTAGAGGATTTCAGTTTCCCAGCTTTCCTTAATTAGGTCATATGACAATAAAACAATCAGGAAGTTGGGAAAAACACCTTTTACCTCTACAGAAAAGTGGACATAAGAGTGACAGATAGAATTTGGGTAAAAAGGAAACTTTCTGAAGAGGAGAAAGATGAACTTCACCGACTTCAGACCAAGAGAATTAGGACATAGAAGAGAGATGTGAAAACATGAAGCCTAGCGCAGGATCAGAAGGAACACGTCAGACCGAGTGAGTTCTGTTTGTGAAGCTTTAACTGCTCACTGGGCGTCCTCGTTAGCATAGTCATTAGGCCCCAGTGCTACCACCTGGCCACATGTGGGCCCTAGACACGCAAAGACCCGTCTGCTGTCTTCCTGCTGGGTGTCAGGGAGGCTTGGTTGTGTGTTCGCGCCCCCACCTGTGACCTGAGCAGGAGGGCCCTCGGCAGGCGGCCTGCTCCGCTCCCCTGCGCTCCCTTCACATTTCACGCTCTTCCTCTCAGCTCCTCCTGTTGTCCTCGTACGTATAATTTGTAGAATCGTGATGCCTACAGATCCGTTTTCAAGATGCCTTCAAAGGATTTTCTGAATAATTCACTGACCATACAGCAGTCAGATATTTGAACAGTTTAATAAATTTTAATATTATAAACGTATGACATTGATTGAATCAATATTTGCTTAATGTACTTTGGTAATATACTTTTGGTTTAATGAACTTTGGTAAATAAAAAGTGCACGGAGCAAGGGGAGGAGAACGTGCTGTGAAAGACGTGTCCTGCACATGTAGCGACACCCCGCGAGGAATGTGAACATGTACTGCAGACGTACAGAAAAAGGAAGGGGATCAAGAGGCGGAGGAAGGGGGCGAAGGGGAGGGAAAAGGGATGAAAAAAGGTATTAAAATGTGTTACGTACACGCACCGACTCCCCACATGGAACGTAAATATTAGGTACTGCACACAAGCACTAATAAAATGGTAATCATGATTAGTTTATCTATAATTAACACTGATTATGGTCTTGATCAATTACGAGTTATATATTGCCTATAAATTAAATTAATCCCACCTAATTTTGAGTCTTAGTTATTATTTGCTTCTATTGTAGTCTTTTCTAGTGTAGTGACAACCATTTTAATAAAATTCTTAAATTTCAAGGATGTATTTTAATATACTGCAATTGTGCTTCCTACTTTAGGCTATATTTTAAAATGTATTTCCACTGTCAACAGTATGTTGACAGGTAAACTAGAAATAAGGAAATAGTGCCTTCATTTGATGTGAATTCGTATTAGTTTTCTTTTTTTTTATCTAAATTGAAGAGACAAAGGGTATAAGCAGTCCATTTGATGGTAAGAGCTCAGAAATTCATTAAAATACCTTACAGATCACAAAAGTCATAAACATGTTTTTTCTTTTCAAGGTCCCCAAATGCTTTTAGGATATTATTTTATGTATAAATATTCTCGAAGTTCCTATTTTAGCAAAAATGCCAAATAGAAGAAGTATGTTTTCCCAGAACAAATGGAGATTTATTTCCCAGTTCATTTCTCTGGAGACAAATGTAGGTCCTCCTCAAGGGTGGAAAGATTTGCATATGAGGTATGATTTAAGTGGCAAGGAACATCTTTTCAGCTCTCTGCAAAATGCTTCACTATGTTTTGCCATATTGCTTGATAATTTTGTGCTAGAGATTTACCCTATAGAGACACTAAAATGCAAATATCTCTGAAAGGGTCTCTTCCACTTTAGTCATCTTCACTTGGCTACTAGTGAACAAAATGTTTATTAGAGGGTCAAGGGAATGTTGCCAGCTAACAATTCCCCGGAGTGTGTACTACACCAGACGTTGCTTAGCAATTTCCACGATTTTCAGTCTAATGGAGTGAGAATGGAGTGAGTAGAAATCAAGCAAGAATGGAGTGAGTAGAAATCAAGCAAGAATGGAGTGAGTACAAATCAAGCGGATACGGGAATGTTATATAAAGTCGTGAAGCTGGTATTGAGTGCTTCCGTTTGTCCTCTACTGGAAGCTTTACACACAAGAACCGGAAAGTTAGCGGGGGAATGCACCAGAGTGGCGCTGCTTTATTGGATAATGTGTTTAGCCCGGAATTTAAATGATAAACAGTATCCAGTTTTGTCAAAAATTGGAGAAAAGACTTTTCACAAAGGAAAAAAATCAGATCTGTCCAGAAATGTGATCTTAGCTTGTGCAGGAGCAGATAATTGTTCACTTTCATTAATTTATGCATTGACTCATAGTAGCCCATAGGTTACTGTTACTGGGTTACTGTTTGGTCCCTGTTTTAAAGTGCAATGCTCCCCTAATTCCTTCCCACTGTACACCTTGCCGGCCTGCATCTGCTCCTCACTCATTCCTCCTCGCCTGAGGACCCGTATGTGACAAATCTCTTCAACATACCACAGGCATCTTTAGGAAGCATCTGGTCATTGTGTCCTGCCCACCACTCATTAGGTTCTCCCATCTTTGTGCTGCCACCGTCTTATGCATTTATAATACAACTGCAGAGTCCTAATTTACAGGTCTGCTTTTATCTCTAGCAAATGTCTTGAGGACAGAGTCACTGTTAATTCTTCTGGGATGCCCGTGACCAGTGTGGCGCCTATAAGGCTTTCACAGGCCACAAGGTAATAGTCGGATTGCGGGTACTCAATAAATGCCGTTGTATGAATGTGTGGGATACTTTTTATGATGGTGATTTGACTCAGGTCATGTTTATCTTTAGAACAGTTTCCATGGTATATTTCTTTTTTGTAAATGCCATTATCCACTAGAGTATTCATTCAAACAGTAAACTAAGTATGATTACTCATATTGCATGCAAATTCTACTCATGAAAATATTGTTTAAAGATTGAGTAATTTTTGACAGTTTTCAAGTCACCATGTCTGTTTACCGTACTCTGTGCTAGGTATTCAGCTGACATTTAAATATATTGGCGTGTAGAGGCAATTATTACTTCATGAAAACCGTAGTTTAATACACATTTTATCTGGCTTGTCTCCCTGTCGAAATCACTGCGAGAGAGTCATGTTTGAGGTGCTTATGGTGCTGTATTTGGTGGAACTTGGGTCATAACTTGGGACCTGAGGCTTTGCCAACTCCTAAGTGCTTGGTAGAAAGCAGGCAGCTGCAAGCGAAACAGAGGGAGAAAGGATGAGACATGTAGCACAGAGTGGGGGAAAGGAACCAATTCCCTCTCGAGATTTTCCCATGGTCTGTTCTCAGTGTCAAACTCAAGGAGATGAGTGGAAAGTGAAGACACACTGGAGATTCACTCAGAAAAGTCTCTGTGGTGGATTCTATTTCTGTAGTGTTGCACAAGTGAGGCACATCCCTACTGTCACAGGAAACCAAAAAGATCAGAGGACAGGAGAAGAAAAGAATTAAGGTTAATTTCTTTTCTCTTTCTTCTTTGTTTTACATCATTCCCTCAGTCACTGAAGCTTACAGGATTTCTTTAGCCCTTCTGTCATATCTACCCATCTACAGTAAGCAACAGACGGTATGTGAAAGATAACTTCGACAGGCCCCTTATGAAAAAAAATGAAATTCAAGATTGTGGGAGCTGACTGGAGACTGAATGTCTGTTTCTGACTCTCAGGTGATTCGGCTGTGCTGTTTATTCTTTCCTCTCCGTGCAATATTTCCCTTCATCCTCATGCTTGAGTTCTGCTCCTTCCGGTCTCAGTGGAGTTCGGGGGAGCGTCTCAGACCCTTCTCTGTGATGGTCCACTTGCTGCCCCCTTCCCCAGTTTGTCTGCAGGACAAGATGAGTTTGTCAAGGGCCTAGAAAAACATAAGCTTCAGATCCTCTCCCTTGCACAGCCTTTTTCCATGACTACAAGAAAATTTTAGCAATGGGTTCATTTGGTTACATGGTTTGTAAAATTTGTGAATTCAAACATTTTAACAACAATACATTGAGTGCCTTTTGCGGGGGTTGCTGGGGATTGAACTCAGGGCCTTGTGCTTGCGGGGCAAGCACTCTAACCACTGAGCTAAATCCCCGGCCCGCAATTCTTAACAATAATACATTGAGATCACTGTTTCCTCTCTGAATTTAGGCTCCACCTGAAGAGAAGCTGAGTTCAGAATACACGTGATCTAAACTTCATGGCGTACCTTAAGTAGGGCACAGTCCTTTTCTGGTGGCGGCAGGTGATGGCTAGTTGTCCCCATAGAGTGAGATGGCTTCAGGGCTGGTCCTCCAACCCCTGTCCATCAGCAGCGTGGTGACATGAGATGACCTATAAAATAGTCAGTTTTGTGTCACAGTATATATATATATAGAGAAAATTTATTGTATTACAAAGCCTATGCTATGGCTCAAAACTAAAGAAATAATGGCAGTCCCCTCATTTAAAAATAGCCCTGAACATTTACAGGATATTTTAAATAGATTTCAAAGCTGAAAAAAATCTTTAAAAATTAATAGTTAAAATATATTTATTAAGTATTGCTAGAGGAAAAACTAAATTATTTTTATGTAGAAATTTATAAAATTATGGTCATGTAATAAATTGATCAGAAAATGCACATCCAAATATATAGGGAATAATGCATTAAAGGAATGTGGCATGTTGTTATTTAATAAGATGGTATGGGGCTGGGGATTTAGCTCAGTGATTAGAGTGCTTGCCTTGCAAGCACAAGGGCCTGAGTTCGATCCCCGGCACCACAAAAAAAAAAAAAAAAGATGGTATGTTATTTTACTTGTTTATGTCATATTTGTGGGGTTAGCTTCTAAAAAGTTGTAATTTAAACCATTTGTTCTATAATTTTAGTCATTTGTTGTGACGTCATTCTTATTCTCAATGAATGTTTATTTATAGATGTAACTTTGTGTTCATCATTTTTAATTTATTCTTAAAGAGGAATGCCAAGTTTTAGAAGCCTCAGATTGCAAAAAACCCTGATATCTTCATGATTTGGGGGTAATTATTGAGTAACACCTTTGGGTAACTGGTTATAAACACAATCACTCAGAAATAACTAATGGAACAGACTAGAAGGCTTCAGATAATGCTACAAAAGATCCTACTTCCTTCAATAAACTGCCCTATTTACCCAGGTGCTTTCATGATATGTTTTCAGGCAATAAATCACTAGACGAGGAGCTGCTTATACAGGTTACTGACCATTTAATCAACATAACATAATGAGCCCTTGGCAGGCCAGTCGAAGTTCCTTTCTATCAGAGAACACATACAGTATTGGACTGCAGCAGATGACAGAGCAGAGCATTAAAATAGCCTTGCGCAGTGGAGCACAAAAGTGCTGTCTTTTCCCCCAGGAAGGGTACAATATGTTGGCACTAGCCCAGCACCAAGGAGATGATAGACTAAGTGCCTGGTATTTGTTTTAGGATTCATTCAACAAATAGAATAAGCTTATGTCATGTGTATTCTTCTGAGAGTCATAATAAATAAAGGAGCCTTTAATAGGAGTTCTTTTATTTATTTATTTAATGTTTACATCAGCCTGAGTACTAGATTCTTATTTAATTTGGCAGGTGAGCATCTAAGACCAGTAATGGTGATG
This sequence comes from Hystrix cristata, assembly GCA_004026905.1. Lineage (NCBI taxonomy): Eukaryota > Metazoa > Chordata > Mammalia > Rodentia > Hystricidae > Hystrix > Hystrix cristata. The sequence continues at coordinate 86,136 of PVJO010005013.1, read as the reverse complement.
GCCATGATCAGATTGTTTCACCTTTGGCCCACAGGTCCTGTTCCTCTTAAGCTGGCTGCTGTGCCCCTACATGTGGCCCTCTGATTCGCTCAGCCATTCTCTGCTTTCTGATATAACAAGATGTTCCGGATTTATCTTGTTATTTCTTCACTAGCTCCAAAATCTGCCTTTCCTGCAAGGATTTCTGGCTTTTTTCAATGACAAATAATATTTAGAAACCAAGGTACAGGAACTTGGCTCATATATTGCTTTTGGTGGGCCGTGGCTCTAGATGCTCTTGGCAGACAGACAGACAGAGATATTTCAAACGTCTTTGCGTGTAGTGTACTAAATACATCTAAACATAACGAAAACAGGGATTTCACACTGCTACCTCCAATTAACACAATCTCCTTTACTTTTCACAGGGTAATTTATATCATTTGGGTTTCTTTTGGGGGGGTATATTTTATTTTATTTATTTATTTTATTTTTTTGACCAAGAACATGTATTGGTACATTGTGTACATGATGATCACATTCATCATGGTTATTTTCTACCTGTACGTGATGTATCTTTGTTTCCCCCTTCCTCCACCCCTCCCTCCTGCTTCCCCCTTCCCTATTTACAGCAGGTTTATTTATATTTTTCCACTTTTCCCTTTCTCCTGTCTTTTCTTTTTCCCTTCCTTCTTTTCCCCCTTCTCCCTTTCTTGTTCTCCTCTCTTTTGAATATTATCTTCCTTTTATTTAATATCTATTACACCTCTTTGTCCTTATTTACACTTATGGTTTCTCATATCAGAGAAACAATTCAATGTATACTCATGAGTATCTGATTTATTTCACTTAAGAGTATGTTCTCGAGATACATCCATTTACCTACAAATGTCTGTAGTTTATCCTTTTTATGGCAGAGTAGTACTCCATTGTGTAGAAAAACCACATCTGCTTTAGCCATTCATTAACTGTTGGGCATTTAGGTTGTTTCCGAGACTTTGCTATTACAAATTATGTTGCTAAAACATGGTTGTGCATATATCACTGTGGTATGATGATTTTAATTCTTCTGGGAAGATACCAAGCAGAGGAATAGCTGGGTCAAATGGAACCTGTAGTTGTAGTTTTTTGAGGAATCTCCGCACTGATTTCCGCAGTGGCTGGACAGTCTACATTCCCACCAACAGTGGAGGAGGGTTCCTTTTTCCCCGCAGCCCCGCCAGCATTTGTGTATTAGTTGATTTTTTGATAATCGCTGTTCTTCAGAGCCCTTCATTTTGAACGACTCTTGGATTGTTTATTTTTGTTCGCATTCCTCCTATGAGTTTCCAAATTGAAACTGTTTCAGTGACTAAAGTACCTGGAGGATTTTTATTTTTTAAAATAGATATAGGGGCCCAAGGAAAGTTTTATCTTGTGACAGGAGAGTTACCCTACAGGGCAGTGATTTCATTTTACCAATTTAGCTTCTTCGCATATCACATGACCCAAAAGATACAATTATGTATATCTATCTCTGTATATATATATATTATGTGAATCACATTGTGTTTTGCAGTTTTCTTGGGTTTTTTCTTTGTAAAATTTCTACTTATTCTTTTGATTGCTTTTCTACTTATTCTTTCTTTTTAAACTCTTTAGCTAGAAGCAAATAAAGGTAAAGTTTTGATATATATGACTACAAGTTTTCCTTTGTAATTTGAAAAACTCATTTTGTCTAAATCCCATGTCACATGATATATGTGACACCCTATCATACTTGCCTGTAAATGTTTTTAAAACACAAATCATCTGAAATCAACAGGATCAGAGTTAGATTTGAAAAATGTATTCAATAAGATGTGTAACATGAGGTAGAATTAATTCACACTGAATTCACAGAGGATTTGAAATTAGATGTACAGCTGTAATATCAAATTCCATTAGATATGAGTTAGTATTAAATTTATATTGTGTTCACATTTGAGAACCATTTAAACAGAACTTTAGGACAGATACATTGTGCTTACTCTTTCCTGCTTTTCCACCACCTAAATGTCATTGAAAAAATCTGTCTATTTTGGTTATTGACATTAAATATCTTAAGAAATTCAGATAACCTAATATTTTAGTGAAAGATAGGATATGATTAAGAAATGTCTTATTTTTTAAAGTGCAAAAATATTTAAAAATTTTTAGGTATTAAGGCTAGCAGAGATAGACAAAACACAATAGTTTCTTGAATGAATGTTTCATGGCTAGCCTAAAGAATCAGTATTCTACTTTTAGAATGTGGACATCAAAGTTATTTAAAGCTAACATTAGTAACTAACTCAAAAAATCTGTAAATTGGTACATGTGGGTCCTATGACTTAAAAATTAAATGTTATCCAGGGGAATTCATATTGGACATGACCCCTAAAGCCATCATTTATGTGAAGTGTGTAAGAAACAACAGTATCAATATGTTGTAGGTACGATGACTTCACGCTCACTTGTATTATTAAAAAAAAGTATATAAAATGTTGGTTATAATGGTGATCTGTGATAAAGTAAAACAGAAAAGACGAGTAGGTACTGATATTCAGCATTCCTCTGAATGTTCAGGTTGTCATTTTATTGCATTCTGAGGTCAATGAAACTTCAGACAGTCCTAATCTCTTACTCCTGAGCTATCCTCCACCTCTTCCTTCTGGATAGGTCTCTGTTTCTCTCAGAATGGTAATGTGCCCAGATAGAATACTTCCTTTCTCAGAGTCCCATGACAATGTAGGCAGCCACCTAACTTAACAGAGGCAGTGAGATATGGGTACGGATCCAGCGAGGACTTACGGGGATCATTTTTGCTTGTCTAATACAGACACCTCTTTTTTCCTTTCTGCTTCTCCAGCCCGCAGCAGAGCTGAAGGGTGAGCTGTCTTGCCACCATGACATGACCAAGCATGAAGATAAAAGCTTGCTTGTACTGATGAAGTGGAAAGATAGAAGGGGCCTAAACGACCCATCTTCAATCTTCACTTTAATAAAATAAATTGCTATCATAATGTTAAACGGCACAAATGAACTTCTTTTCACGCACGTAAATGCATCACAGTTCCTGCAATAGCCATTACATTGGTAAGCACATCTATTTTAAAGAATTAACCTGAGGGACTCGCAGAGAGCTAGCACATCCATCAAATCTCAGGAAAAAAAAATCAGAGTTCTTTATTTCATTGTGATTTTTGAAATTGATCTTTCATGACATTTCTGCTACTGAACCTCTAAATACATTTGAATGTTTGGAGTGTCTGAATGATGCAGACAGGTCCCGTTATTTCTCCCGTGTGAATGTGATGGTGTATGTGTGTGTGCACGTGTGCGTTCCCATGCTTATTCAAGGCGCCTGAGGGAGCCATGAGCTTTCTGGGAGCATGAAATACTATGAAATACTAGTTAGCTCTGACTCCTCAAATGCCTTCTTCCAAGTTCTATTTTCCCAGAAAATAGATCCTAATCTATAACCCATTAAAATGGCTTAATAATTTATTTACTTTAAACTTGTCATCAATAGTGGTTGCCGTGTCTGTGTGTATGAATTCTGACTCCTTTCCTTTATCCGATGGTAAAATATACTAATGAAGAGATGTTTCTCCGCAGAGCCAAGCCACGTCCTTTCTGACTCCTGGCTGGCAGGCACTCTGTGTGTGGATTTGATATCCAGAGATCTTTAAATTAGGGGAAAAGTAACAGAAGCACTTCACAGACTAGTGTCTTGAACCCCAAAATGTCATTTCTTCTTTGAAAAGCATTATTGATGCTGATGCTGTTTAGTTTGAGAATGAAAGGGTCACTTTAAATATATACGCTGAAATGCCCTCTCTCAACCCCCTTTTAAAATGAAGGGAGATGAAACCTTACAAAACAAAAACAGTGCTTGAAAAGAAGCAAGTCATTTCCAGTAACTATGTGGGAACTGGCAGGACTGAGAAGTGGCTGGCAGCTTTTAGATAAGTCGCCTCTTAGATGTGTATCAGACTTAGATGCAAGAAGACTGTGGAAGGCCACAGTTCACACCCATGGCCTGGAGCAGCCATCCATTTCTTGGACTGTAATTTACTTTTAGCGGTACTGAGGGACTTACCTCCTCGGATTTTACTGTCCTGTGTGTACTCATAGCCATAAGAAATGTTTAGTTCGCAATAAGCCAGTAGAATACAGAGTTGGGGGAAGATGGTGCCTGGACATACGATGTTCTGCCAACCATAGGTGGGGCCAGTGCTGATGGTCGGTGCTTGGTGGATACGTGATTATTGAATATCACTCCCGGAGAAAACATTTAAGAGCGGTTGGATAATCCAGAAATAAATTCTCATCGTAGAGGACAGAGAAATGAGCAACAGATTAAGATTCCTCCTCCCTACAGGCAAGCATGAAATCTACACATGCTAATGTTTCTTCCACTTTAGAAGTACAAGGGGTTTCTGCCGGCCCTGAAGTAGGCAGTGAGAGACACCTGGAGAAAGCTGTGTCCCTTCATGAAAGGCGAACCAGGACTGTTAAACGGCACCCAAGAATCCTTACTCAGAATGAACAGGTAACACTATATATGAGCAAAGAGCACTTAGCCTGAATATACAGAACAGCTACTAACAAACTGCGATTTATGGAAGAAATTCTTCTTCCTTGAAGGGAGAAACGACCCTAGGACCTTTCTTGGCAATGATATTGCTGAAAGGGGCAGAATAAATTATTTAAAACTATGCAGAGCTGAAGCAGTCAATCTAATTAAGGGTACTTAGTAACATAGATATCCTGATAAACTTTTTGCAATGTAAAGGATAAAGCAATCATCACATTAAGATTTAGACCCTCAAATATGTAAATTAACAAGAGATGAGTACTATACAAGAAACCTCTAGAAAATTTGATGCTGGTTTTAAAATTAAAGTTTTGCAACAGCAAATACTTAAAGATAATGAAGAAATGTCCACAGATTTCTTTCTTCCTTTGCAGAGTGACAAGATGGGGGAACAAGAGGTAACTGGAGTCTCTTTTTTCTGGTCTCCAAGGGTTCTTACATCTTCAATATTGAGAACGTCCCTCAAACACATGGTCCAAAAGAAAGGGAAAACTGCTTAAAATTGAGAAATAAAAACATTTGGAATAAACATACTTATAGTGAGACTTGAATGGGTTCAATTAGTTTCTGTACAATTATCAATATGAGTAATATGTAAGAGTAATAAATATCACTTGCAAAACTACTTAATTATAAAAACCAATCTATACTGCTTATCTATAATCTGTATTCCGTATGAAACTAGGGAAGTTCTTTAGGTATGTAGACAGCTTAGTAAAAGCACATTCTTTTCTTTGTTTTACATAAAATGCAGGTTGAAAGTTATAGTTCCTTACTCTATTTGAAACTAGAAAGTTATATCATCAGAACTTTATTAAAAATATAAAGTAGGCCCAGGGCAAGATTTGAAAGGCTCCATTCTTCTTAAAGTATTACTGAATAAAGCAGAAAAAAAACACAGAGTGCTCATTGCAAATTACTGAACACAAAATAAGAACAAAATAGTGCAAAGTACACAACTTAATGAGAAGCTAATATGGATTCAGTTACCACAGTGTAACTGGTTTCGATATCAACAGGCAAAGGATATTACAACTAATTACAGAACAAATTCAGTGATGTGCTCCTTTCATAAACATAATCAAAATCTAAAAAAAGAAAGGCTCGGATTTCATATCATGTGCTTCATCCGTCTCTGGGCATTTGCTCAGGTGCTTCAGACCAACTGCTGCTCTGCCCAGCCACTAACAGGGTGCTCGCCGTCCTGCTCCAGTATCTTGCCTTACTCCTGGGCTGCGGCTCTCTTGCTTCCTGACTCGGCTTTCCTGTCGGTGATGGCGTTGCAGCCATGCCAGTGTCTTCTTACTCCCTTGTTCACATGCAACCCAGGTATGCGAGGGGATTGATTTCCTGTGGTGTGTACCTCAGTCTCTGGGACAACACTGGAGGCTGGATTAGTCCTTTACCATCCGGTGAGATCTTTACCATCCCTTTCCTGGATACAAGATCCTAGTAGTCACTCACTTATTTAGCTTCACAGAAGATTGTGAAACACGGGTGAGCAAACATTCATACTATATACTAAGCAGTGGTCAGCAAGGTAGCCTCCGCTCATATTGGCTTCTTCGCTCCCTTCCCCCTCATTCCTACACCCTGCAAATGCATCATCTAAACGATAATGCTTCAGATCTTGTTTTAGAAACAGTAGGGGAAGTCAGCTGATGATAGCACCCTTCTTAGAAAATGGATTGTGACGTTGGTATGTTAGAGTTTAATTACTCACACATCTGGGAATAAAGAGGATTTCCCCGAAGTGACACTGACTTGTGGTGATGCGGTGATTGCTAAGGTCTTTGCCATTCCTGACTTGTAATACACAGCAGGTGAAAGGAGAAATACTAGAATACACAGTGCTAAAGCCAGGCACAGTGACACACACTTGGAGTCCCAGCTACTCCTAAAATGGGAGAATCGTGAGCTTGAGGTCCACCTGAACAATTTACCAAGAAGCCGCCTCAGATAAAAAGAATGTATGACTGTTGTGTTTTAAAAGTACAGGGTTGGCAATAATTATAAGAATCCCGTGAGCTGGCTTCTCCGAATGGCATTGTAGACCTTGAAAAAATAAAATGTTCAGCTTAAGTCAGCCCAATACCAAACCAAGGAATAATCTGAAACCCAAAGAGTTTCCAGGGATGTTTTTAAGGACACTCCCATCTCCTTTTGCATAAGGGAAGAATGTGTTGAAAATCAGGCTCAGGATCTAACGGAAAGGTGACAAAGCCTCAAGGCTCCCCAAATGCATAGACTCAAAAGGCCTCTAGGCTAAAACTAGTGGCTTTACGGGAAAGAAATGGTACAATGGGATCATGACTGAAAACGAGGTTTTTGAGTAGACAAGCCTGAATATTCTTTGGAACCTTCCAGATAATCAGAAAAGCCCTTCTTATTCCAGCCACGGAAGACTATGCAGCGACAAAATCAGTGGCAAGTCTTCTCAAGACAGTGCCTTCACTCAGGATCTGCACACCTCCCTTCACTGCCTGAAGCCAAAGGAGAGAGTCAGGACTCAGCGCAATCTGATCAGGGAGTTATAATCCATTTCCTGAAGGAAATACAGTAGTTTAGGCTGTAACTAACTGACCAGACTAATAAGCACTGCAGAAACCCGAGATTCAAATATAAGAGTAGAACTGCAAGGCTAAACCACACGAGGGGAAACAAAGGTGGACGTGGGGAGTGTATTGAATGGGGGCACATGCAAGCCTCACAAAGCGATCCTCTGGGAAAGACACAGCCTCCCATGCCAAATAAGTTGCTGGCAATGTAGCAAATAGAGTGAAGCATCTGGAACTACGTAGCATGGCACCGAGAAAGGGGTAGAAGAAGCTGAGAGATAGGAGTGTCAGCACGGACTCACTGGGAAGACCCGAGCACTCGCAACCTGATTACAATTCCTGGATGAGTCGGAAGACTCTCTGGAAGGAGTCACTGCACATTCCACACGAGGTTTACGAGGCTTGCTTGGCGGGGGCTCTACTAGGCAATTTGCGGTTGATGGTAGGAGTTGCTGCTCTGAACCTGGGCTTTTTAGAATCAACAAAGATGGTTGGGGAAGGCTGCAGGCACCAGCCGCAGCATTAGGCCCCTTTAACTGGACTGTGGTAATACCTAGTAGGACCTCCTGTTCTTAGGCCTGAGATAGATGGTCAGCTGCCTGTGAGAGGGAAGGACAGAAAAAGAAACGACCAGCAGAAAGCTGAGCTGACATAAAGTGCAAAAATAGGAAACTGATTCCTAATCCAATTTCTAGATTTAAGTCAGTTCTCATAAACAGAATTATTTGATTGGAGAGCAGGGTCATCTTGAGAACAAAGCCCGAAATGCCACCTGAAATGTATATGCTAAATCCTCCTTCGATGATTATTCTCCAAAGGGACCTGGAGCAATTTCCAGGGTAACTGGACACTGGGGAATGGAAAAACCCAGACGTTTTTAGGACACTCAGAAAGAAGGGCTGAGCTGACTGGTGTCATGGGATCGGTAATACCAGTACGGTTCCTAGGTTAAACAATAAGAAAGGTAGAATGTGACCCAAGTCCATCGCACAGGGCTTCCAAGGATATTTGTAACTAACGTGGTTATTTCCTGGGTCCCATGTGCATGACTGAAAGAAATATTTATCAGCTGACAGAGCCCACTTGTTATGACCTGAGGAATAAAAGCCATTAGGACATGGAGAGCCAGGTGGGAGCTGCAGAAACCGCACTGTCACCCAAGGGAAATTATAAATCAGAAGCATCACTGCATCGAGGGAAGAATGCTGAGATTATTACCAATAATACTTTCAAAGGGGTAGAGGACACATGGATGATGGTCCACGTCCTATTTCCACTTAATTCACCTAAGTATGCAAAAATGAAATGTGCCTCCGCAGTTCAATACATGACAATGCATTTCTCCCAGTGGCCGTTCTAGACACAGCTTCACAGCTGCTATATGATACCATCTGCCAGCAAAGCTGTTACTGGGCTACTCCTTGGTGAAGTGACAGTAGAATAACACAGTTTGGGCACTTGCTATAGGACTACTGATCTGGGAAATACAATTTTCTCCAATTCTCTTCCATGAGCAGGACCAAGCTCAGTATTTTTCACATGGTAAGAATGGCAGAACACATTTACTCTCTACCTGAAGGATAATTTTACTGCCCTGCTAACTGAAAGCTAAGCTGAATACAATATCGCATTTACATCATTTCTTTGAAAATATTCTTGCACTTAGTGGTATTGATGTCAAGATTAATAGGTTTGAGTTTTAGTTTCCTTGTGTGTAATCTTATTTTTCTCACTAGAAATCCTAACAGTTTTCCTGACCATCCCGACAATCCACAGAACACAGCACTAAACTAGTACATTAATCAAATCATGACAATGAGGCTTGATAAGCAGGTGATAGAAAGCATAGTAGATATCCCAATAAAATGCAGATGTCGAAAGTTTGGATTTAAATCTCACGGAGATTCAAGGGACTTCAATCTCATGAAGGTCCAAATCTGAAGTGTCCAACCCCTCGAGCTTTAGAAGTCAGCATATTTCACAGACATGAAGTTATCTGTGAAGGACGAGAGTGCTGTACAATCTTAGGTTTGGGAGGAAGACAATGATAATGCGTCTCGGTGAAAGAACTCATCTCGATTTGAACAAACATTCCTGCCATGGTACCATTGTACTAAAAACTAGTAGCTCAGTCCAGGAGGCAAAGTATCCACACGACTGAGGTTTCCCTCCATGAGCTGTACTCTCACATCTATCATTTCATAGATCGGGCAGATGTAGAAAGAACATTTGGTTTTCATGCTCTGCCTACTTGGAAACACTGGTAAATTGCACAGGCATGTGTCCTAGACTCCCAAGTCTGAGTAACTCTGGTCTCAACTGACAATTTTGGCTCCAGTGGTATTCCTGACAATCAACGAACACAGAAGAACAAAACTTAGGATGGTGCAAAGGCAAAGAGACATGATACACTGGTGTTAAACCAACCAGGACTGATGATCGTCCTCACGCTGGTGGACCTATCCTCTATTTTCTTGTCAACACTTTTTTGATTCTTCATGTAAGAGAAACACACACAATATTTAACTTTCTAAGTCTAGCTTATTTTGTTTAACATGATGGCAATGGGCTCCAGTTCCATTCATTTTATACAAATGAAATTATTTCACCCTTCTTTATGGCTGAATAATATTCCTATATATGCATATATATTACATATTATATGTATATGTTTCTTTGTCCATTCATCTATTGACAATCATCTAGGCTGTTTATATGGCTTAGATATTATAAATTATGCCACAATAAATGTGATATGCAGGTATCACAGAATATGCTGACTTTAATTCTTTGGGGAAGATACCAAGGAATAGTATGCCTGAGTCAGAAGCTATCTCTATTTTGTTTTTCTGAGGAACTTCCATACTGATTTCCACAGTGGCTGTATTAGTTTACATCCATATCAAAAGTGTAGGGAAAAAAAGGTGTAGAATGGTTGTGGTAATGGGTTGCTGAATTATGGTTGCAAGGATCTTATTTTTAAAAATCTCACCAAATATTTTTGCCAGTGTGTTAATCAAGGATGTTGCTGTGGTTTGCTTTTCTTTTCCTCTTTTTTTTTTCTGTTTTAGATATGAATTCTGTTAATTTTCAAACAATCATGACTTGTAATTTCTGGCCCAGGAAACAGAAAAAAAGAAAAGCTGAAAGGAAGCTAAGAGGCATCTTGTCCATGCACCACCCTACAATGAGTGTAATCATCATGTAGTGCAAACATGTGCTAGCAAAAATTTAAAAAATAAAAATACGTTAGTCAATTTCACTCATGAAATTTAAGGAAAGGTCCTCATATGGGTAATTAAATCCCATAGTACATTTATAAAGACTGCATCCAAGTAGAGGTAGTCTACAGTATGTACCTATTGTTCAGTTTGGAAGCCTGTTAATGTAATTAAAAACCAATACACTCAATGATCAGAGAAGTAATTTGATCTCTCACTCAGGTGATACAATTTACCATGCCGTTAAAATAAAAGTTCATAGCAAATAAAGAGAAACCCATTTCTTTAATTTAAAAATGGGATGCATATCAACTGTATATCTAGAGCAAGCATCGTATTTAATAGAGACATTCTGATTTATTCTATTTCAGGAGGGCGTCTAGACAGAGCAGTCAGCAATCCCCAGGGCTGCTCAGTGCAGGTTAAGTTCATGGTAACCACATTAAAACATGAAAACAATAAGAAGTGAAAAGAATATGCAAATACAGCCAAAATGTCATGATGTGAATGTTGTAATAAAATTTCCAAGAAAAAGTGGAAACAAATGATTTGAATCGGTTTGAAAGTTCAGTGGGTTTAAGGACAGAAGGAATAATGTAATAAACACTCATATGATCACAGTTCAAAAGATGAAGTGTTATCTCTCTGTCATATTTGTTTTGTGTTGCTTTGTAAATACATTTATAAGAAAGTTCATTGTAACATTATAATTAAAACTGTTAGAGACAATCTTTAATATTAAAAAATTAAAGCTGAAAGCATGGATCATCTGATCTATCTTTAAATATTTCAGTCAACTCAACTCAGATTTTTTTTTTTCTAAAATTCTTCTAGAATAAGATACATTATTTCAAACACAGAAACATATTTCTAATATTCGGAGTTTAGAGGAAGGAGTCTTTTTGTAAACTCATAAGGAGCTGATTTATTAAGACAGACTAACGGAAGATGAATATTGAATACTAATGAACTATAGTATGTTTTGCTTAGAACAAGAAAATCTTTGCTTGAAGAGGCTGATTTATGGTTTTTAAAAATCAACATTGCAAAACATTAAAATTCTAAACACTCACCATTGGCCAGAATTTTCAGATGATCTTCTTGAATAAATTTTATATGTTTTACATATAGTTTTGAACAAAGACTCAAATTAGTTGGAGTCTTTAAAAGTGTAGTCGGCCATTCTAAGTATGAAAAAAGATCAGACAGACAAGCAAAGTCTGGGTCAGCGCTGCCCAGTGGAAGCCAAAGGTCACCTCGTGAGCTACACAAGTAATTCCAGTTTTGCTAGTAGGTACATTAAAAGCTAAAATGAAACAAAATTGACTTGCATAATACATTTTTTTTTTGTGTGTGGTGCCAGGGATTGAACTCAGGGCCTTGTGCTTGCAAGGCAAGCACTCTAATCACTGAGCTAAATCCCCAGCCCCACATAATACATTTTAATCCATTCTATCAAAAATCTACTTTCATGACATTTGACAACTTTTTGCCATACTAAATTTTTGAAGGTGTGGTGTGCACTTTACACTTATAAGGTCGCCTCAGCTCCTACAAGTGCTCAGTATCCGATACACACAGCTCATGACTTCTAGCTCAGCACACGTCTAGAATTCAAATATTCTGAGATTAAGCACTGACATTTAGGAGCCTCTAGCAGGTACTAATAAACGTGGCCAGGATGATCTGATTAATCAACAGTCAATTCACGTTGTCAATGAAGATATTACTTATATTATCCCCACGGTACAGTGCAGAAATTTGAGACTCAAAAACTCACCCCAATTTAAGAAGGGGGATAGCAGAAAACTGATTGAAGTTGGGTGCTTAGACTCTATTTTCATTTACTTTATATTGGCTTTAATGTGGATGTTGGCTGGCACTAAGTTGATGGTTTATGGAAGGACAGAAATATTCAAACGACTCGATGATTTGTTAAGGATGAAGGCCGAGGGCCACAGAAGCATCCAGGAAAATATCTACCTTTTGGACTTGGGCAAAAAGTCACTATGGGTGAGTATTGCTTAGATTGGGTCACAGGAGGGAGGGAGTTTTGTGGAAAGATTCTAAGTGTCCCGTACTGGATTCTGAGCGTCCCTGTCACCATGTGGATGTGGGAGGATTCTGCTGAAAAACTGGTTTCAGGTGGCCTTTCACGTCCACTGACTATGAGAGAAAGTAGCAGAGATAAAGAGAAAAGCTATGTACCAAGGTAAAAACAAAGACTCCCTCTGATGACTCGCTTTCATGACTAGCATGAAAAATTATATGGATGAAAAGTTAGTAACACTTTTTTGGGATTCAAACAGATTTCCTACATAAATAGTGCATATAAGATTTTCAAGAAACAAAGGAAAATAAGAATTATTACCTATGTTGAAATTTAAGGGAAAAAATGAATAGTTTAAAAGTAATACCACTTGCTACATAACTACCTTATCCCAACCACGTTGCTGAGTTTTGGCACAGAATCTTTTTAGAAAGCGTGAAATCTGCGTGGAAGTTCCATCATCACTGAGAGCTAAGAGCTTTATCATGTTTATGACTGATTAGGACGGTAACCTCTGACAACACTGTAGATCAGGCTCAGGGACATTTTCTCCTTGATATAATGCAATTTTTAAGCTTTCGTAGAGGTACTTCAGCCTACCCACTTCGTTTTAATTGAAGGTTTTGTGAGTCTGAATCAATTTATTCTCCTAAATTTGAATCTCTCAATAATGAGAATGAACTACGAGCTTTCCATTCCTCTTACAAGGTTAAGGGCAACAGTTTCTGTCATCTGAAAACAGGTAAGGGAGAAAACTTGGGAGAGAGGGCTTGAGTGATTTCTGACGTATAAAAAATATAAAAAAGCTGCCCTCAGAAATACCACTGGGAGGTAACACAGTATGGTCAAGCTGTTCTCAGCTGCATGTACACAAGAAGGAACAGACGAAGGGAATTATCAACTAAACGGAGCCTCAAAATTTAAACAGTGCCAGGCTGGGGATTTAGCTCAGTGGTGGAGCGTTGGCCTAGCAAGTGCAAGGCCCCGAGTTCAATCGCCAGCATCCCCCCAAAAAAATTAAACTGTGAGATGAAGTTCCCTATGTAGCAAGTAAAAGTGGTGATAAGTCTTGCAATCCCCTTCACATTCTCTGAGGATGTAACATTAAATCATTTCAGAAAAATTAGTCTTTTTAGCAAAAGTTGCCCAAAGAAGGCTTTGCCCCTAGAGTTATGTTTAAGATCAACTGTTGAAACTTCATCCAAAATGAGATGCCTCTAAGTTCAAGAATTACAAAAGTAGTGATGAGAATCAGATGGTAAGACATCATAGGTCCATGCTCCGAGGCCTGTGTCATGCTCAGCACTTCTGATCCAAGTAGGGAGCAATGACAAGGGTCTAAAGAGACTAAAACCATCAGATGAGTGCTTTTTAAAATGATTTGTGAGCAGGTCATAGGGTGGATTGAGATCAGTTAAGATGCCTTTTATTATAATCCAGTTATGAGGTGAAAATTGGATAACCCGAGTGGTAGTAGTGAGAATGGAAAAGACAAGTTAGAATTTTAAAAACTTAAGTTAGAAGAGGGATATGGAAAACCTGACTTATTTAATATGGACCTTAGGTATGAGGACGAAGTCACAGGTAATACGTTTTGAACCTAACACACAATTACGGCGCTGTCAGTAAGAGGCAAACCTGGATTGAGTGTGCATGTGTGCTGGATTAGCATAAAGGGATGTAGACACTTTGTTACTGGCCCTGTTCTCCTCAGGCTGGCTTTTTCTTTCGTGCTGCAATGGTAACAGATAGGACAAGGAACGGACTATACGTCCTGTATTAGTCCCTTTTCATGGCCAGAACAAAATGCATGAAACATGCAAGTTAAAGGAGGGAAGCTTTATTTTGGCTCATGGTCCAGGTGGCTTAATTATATAGTTGGCTGGCTCCACGGCAGGAAAGACATAATGGAATGGCACCGGAGCAAGGGGAATCTGCTCTGTTCATGGCGTCTGGGAAGCAGAGAGCAGGGGAAGAGCCAGGGGCCGGGGACCAGAGAGAGTTCCTAGTTGAGCACCACCATGCACTCCCTCCACCTACACCCCACTTCTCAGTCACCCACTGAAGGGGTTAGTGCCTGCACAATCGGTCACCTCTCCCAGAGGCTGTTAATCCAGCCAAGCTGAGGGAGAGTTAACTGGTATAGTCTCCCTGAGTTTACTTGTATCTACCCCACCGCAGCCAGAGAGGTGGCAGGCATGGGTAGTTTTCAAGATACCTTAAGCTTTTGGGTTGTACGTATTCCTTTCTACTATCAGCTAAACTCTTCCCTACATGGTCTCATTTTCTGACTTCTTACATAACTTTCAACTCTGCAAGGCTAAAAGTGTATGTAGCATTTCTTATAATTCTGTAAATAGCTAAAGTCAGATGGTATCTTGGTGAAAATGACATAATCTTTTTAATGAACAGAGAAATCCATTTATACTGATCCAATGGAATCAATTTTTACCGGAGTCTAATAGCAAATATCCTTGAGCACATAGAACCTCTTACACTGCATCGATCAGTCCCGCCCCATTTCATGTATTTCCACGTATTTCATCTCCATATATAGAGAAGACCACTTCTGCATCTTCTCACGTATGACTATCAAGATCACTATATTCCAATACTTGCAGTAACACTCAGCTGGTGTTTGGAATGTCAGGTTTATGTTAGAGGAGAGAAGTTAGAGATATTTTGGGACTTTACATAATGACGTTCAGGTCTTGAGAAGAAAGTGGAAGGGCAGGAAGGACATAAGTGCATAGAGCAAAAAAAGAAAGTCAAGGACGGGTCCTTGAAGAACACTTACATTTTGTGGCATTAAGATTTGGTGAAAAAGAGAACAGAGGGCAGGAAAGAGAAGAAAGATAGACCAGAATTACCAGCATGTCTGGGAAGGATGGTTGCTCCAAAAGATGGCTGATGGAACATACAACCCGTACTTTCTGCACACTTGGGAGAGATGAGCCCAGAGAGAGGCTGCTGGTAACGCAGGATAAAGCAGCTTTAGTGCAGTGTTGTGGTAGAAAACCACACCGGAAGGGGCTGTGCAATAAATGGCTGGTAAATCGCTGGGGGCATCTGCTTAATATTTTGTAAATAATAAATACTCATGGATCAGCGGTAGAAACCTCATAGACCACACCAATGTCCCCTCAATGCAGAAAATCGGAAACTCTTTGAGCAACATCAGTCAGGAAACTGAGTTCCATTTCACTGCTATCAATCATTTCTACAAGGAAAGAAGAGCTATTTTAACTGCCTCTACTTTCTTATCTAAACTTGCTCACTAATTACCTAGCTGAAGTGAAGCTGGGATGATGTTTTTGTACAAGAGGAAGGGAAGGCATCAATTATCTTTCAGGACTCACGTAAAGTGTAGTCATCAAATTTATAAGTAAATATGATTTTTTCAAGTCATGAGATTTTATATAAATATCCATTAGTCAAAAATCCTTAATCAGATGAAGAAAAGAGACTTTTTTTAAGAAAATATATTTATTTGCAGGCTACTGTGGAAAATATTCTCCTGCTACTTGGATTAGACACATTTCATGTTTACAAGCATCTCATATGTAGAATATGCAGTCAGGCTGTGTCATCTGTGTTACTACAAGAAAAATGAGTCTGTCTCATCCTTCCTTCATGGGTGGCCATAAAGACCCTCGAATAGGCTGGGCTCTACCTTCAGTAAATGCTGTGCAAAGGCCCCACCTGAGAATTTATAAGCCTCCTGGTAAATGTGAAGGCAATTCTTAAGTTTTGCTAAGGACATTGTTGCCAACAATAGTTATTAAAGTCTAACGGTTCTGTTCCTTGAAAGGACGGTTGCAATGAGCACCACATTTTCTACTCAGCAAAGATTCTGGGCATCGGTTACAAGCAGGAGCAACCACTAACTCAGTAGTTACATCGCTGCCTTTTTCAACATTATATTATCCGGTGGTTTCTCCTTTGGAGAGCAGACTATTCGAGGCAAATTATACTGTTTTGTAAAATGATTCCCTTTTGAAATATGACTGGATTTTATTATTACTGAGGAACAATGTTTGTTCTCGGACAATGGGTATGTATGTGTGTGTCAGTGTGTGTGTCTGTGTGTGTGTGTGTTCAGTACTATACTTGACAGGAGAAACAGGAAAACAAGTACTCTGTCTGAGACACACTGGCCTGCCAATGTCCACTGTAGGGTGTTCTGAATCCCACCAAACCCCAATATGATGTTATTATAAACCATTTCACACTTACCTACTCATCTTATGAAGCCAACATTATCATGACAAAAAAGTCAGACACATAACAAGAAAAGGAAATATTCAAATCAACATTCTTTGTAAATACAAATGTAAAAATCTCAACAAAGTACTAGCAAACTAGCACATATACAAATCACCGTACACCATGATCAAGGAGGAGATGACTTAGGGAAGTAAGGTTGGTTCTCTATTTGAAAATTAATCACTGTAATACAACATGTCGATAGAAAAAGAAGAAAAACATGATTATCTCAGTAAATGCATAAACTTTTTGGAAAAACCCAACATTCACTCATTATAAGAACAGTCATCTCACTAGGAATAGACAGAACCTCCTCGGTTGGACAAATCTACAGAGATGTGGCTGCCTGGTGCAAGGCGGGGGAGTAGGAGACAGCCACGTGGATTTTGAGGGGGTGATGAAACTGTTGTGAAATTAGATAATGACACTGGATGCACAAAAACCACTGAATTGTGCACTGTAAAAGTTGTTTTTGTGGTACTTGAATTATATTTCAAAGAAAAAACATTACAACTGATTTCAAACTAAAGTATGATTATAAATTTTATTTTGCAGTTGTGTTATCTGAAGAGTCTATTTTTTGAAATAATAATAACAGGATATTTATTATTTACTGATTCATTTATTTAAGTCCTCAGAAAGCTCCCTCCTAATCTCTGAGGCCAAGCCAGTAATTTAAGGATATTACTTGGAGGTTGGGACTGTTTATAAGAGGTAAGAAGGACAAGGGTTCCTTTATTTGTCCTTGAAATGGCCTATACTATGTACACACATGCACACACACAGATACATACACACATACACCAATGATTATTCTCTAAACTATCATTCCTCAGTTTACTTAAGTCTTTATCTTTCAAGATAAATTATTTTAGAAAATTCCATTTTCTTTCTTATTGGTCTTCACATTTATTTTGAGGAAATGGGGATGGAGGAGAGGGAGAGCAAGAATGTCATTTAGTGCCCCACACCTTATTGGAGTGATTTTAGACCCTTTGTCATTGTAGAAGGTCTGTGTGGCAGATGGCAAACATGAATGGGGCAGAAAAGACTCAAATAAATACACCTTCCACTTTTAAAAGACGTGTTGGTGCGGGAAGCCAGTGGGGAACGTGAAAGTATGTCGTGCTGAGGATGGAGCACGAACTAGATGTTTCTATCTTCTTAAAATTCTTAGGTTGAAATCCTAATTCCACTGTATGCTAATTAGAGATGGGGTATTAGTTCATAAGAGCGGAGACCTCTCTCTCTCTCTCTCTCTCTCTCTGTCTCTCTTTCCCTCTGTGTGTGTATGTGTGTGTGTGTGTGTGTGTGTGCATTCACATGTGAGTTTGTGCTATGTGAGAATGCAATGAGTAGATTGCCATTTGCACACCAGGAAGAGTGCACTCTATAGACCCCCGACCTGCAGACACCTTGGTGTTGGAGTTTTGAGCCTCAGGAACTGCGAGAAATAAATGTGCCTTAGGACACCCAGGCTTTGTTATTTTGTTATAGCTGAACCAGTCAAAACAGAAAAGAAAGGATAAATAGAGGGGACAGAGAAGGGGACTCAGGAAGATGCAAAGACAAAAATGATATTTTCTTCCTTTTTATAGAGCTTTCCATTTTTGAGGTCTATGTTAACATGTTAACATTTCATAATTGTGCCCATGTAATCTGCATTTTATTTCCTTTTAAAGTTAGCAGTTCAGAAAATGTGAATTATATGTAAGCCTTTCTGGAATGAGAATTTTTTTTTTCCTTATAGTGTATTAACTGTTAGCACATACAGCATTTTGGGGGTGGGGTGCCAGAAGTGACTGCTAAAATTCTGTGTTGCCATACACACTTCCAGGAGGAGCACACTAACTACATTACTTTGCTAATCTTAGCCTTTGCTTTGTATAGCTTGTGTGTGAAATTTATTACCTTAATGTTGGTTTAGCGCAGATGACAATATTTACAATTAATAAGCACCAAGAATGTCAGAGTAACTACACGTTCTTGAAGCCTTTGGGGGAGAGAGGGAGGACTAGGATAAGAGCTGCTGTTCCGCATTCCAACAGAATGGATTGTCACTCCGGGGATTATCGCTAAGTAGAGGGATTACAATGATATTTATTCACGTTGCTTTCTTATATTGGAGAAAAGCAGAATGATTATGAAGAAAAGCTTTCATCTAGAAAACTTGTACTCAGTTTATGAAAATCTCCCCACTCTGAAACTTTAGTGTTTTATATGAATATATGTTCTTCAGCTCATTTAAAAATGTTTAAACTTCTTATCTTTTACTGTTTTATTGAATCCAAATGCAAAAAAAGAAAAAAAAAACCACTTTTTTTTTTCTTTTTGGAGGTGCTTGATATGGTTATTACCTGAAGGTGGTGACGGCAGCATGAATGTTACCCAAATTACATACATTAATTACCTGCAGTTCAAATAGTACGTAGCAAGCAGCTCCTGTGCGCTAAGTATTATATTGTGTGTTGGTTAATTCATTTAATGCTCAAATAAGAAGGAACTATGTTCATACTTAGGTTGTAGATAAAAAGGCTAAGGACAGAAAGCTTGCTCAAAACCATACTAGTCAATGGCAGAGCCAGCAGTTTTAACACTGGTCTAATTGACTTCAGCCTCCCACTATTGAAAGGTGATTTACTTCCTTTTATGGCTGAAGAATATCCCATTGAGTATATATAACACCTTTTCTTTATCTGTTAAGATGATGATAGACAAGTCGCTTATAGGTTTTGGCTATTGTGGAGAGGAGTGCAATGCACGCAAGAATCCAAAATCTCCTTCAAGTACTGAGTTTGTGTGCTTTGATGCGTCCAGTAGCAAGATTCTCCCTTTCACTCCGAGGAAGCTCCATACTGCTTTGCACCACACTGTGTACAATGGTTCCCTTTCCTCCACTCCCTCTCCAATACTTGCTATCTGTTGTCTTTCTGATAATAGTCACACTTAAGAAGTGTGATGTGATATCTCACTGTGCTTTTAATTTGTATTTTCCTGAAAATGAATGATGAACAGTTTTTCATTACCTAGCTATATTCTTCTTTCTTAGATAAATTGTAATGTTTAGTTTTCTCCAGAAAATCATGCACTTTGTTGGTGTAGCAGTATCCTCGGGATGCAACCCAATAGTCTCATAGTTCTGGGGGCGTAAAGCTCAAAGGGAGATGTCTGAAGGGTTTATTCTTTCTTGGGGATGTAAGGCAACGACTTGTACCAGGTGTCGCTCTTCAGCTTGTAGATGACCGTGCTGGTCTTGTTCTCCTCACACTGTCTTCCTTTTTGGCCTGCTCCCTTCTCTGAACATGGCATTCCACAGGCAAGGCCCTGGGCACACAAGGCTGGGGGGCCGCCCTACTCTGAGTGACCTCATTTTAGTTAATTGCATCTCTGAAGGTCTTTTCCAATAACTCACACTGAGAGGTATTGGAGTTAAGACTTCAACATGCGCATTTAGAGGGGCACAATAGATCACATAACAATCTCTCTGGAAAATCAAGAGTAATTTCTAAATATCATCAAATATTCCAGGTAACATGCAAATTTCATCAAATGTCTGATAAATGCTGCTTCTTCTATGAAAGGAGACAATTCTTCTTTTCTAAAATTGACAATTACATCTTGAGATTAGTCCAAGATCTAACGTAGGCATCATGTTGTCAGTAACATGTTTGGGAAGAACACTGTATGTGTGGCTCTGTGGCATTAGCATCCATGGGTGATGTGGTGCTGCGATGTCCAGTCAGCTTTAGCCAGTTCTCATGCCCACCACTGATGCTGTGGACAGTCCGGGGATCTGCATCCCGGGGCCTGCAGCATCTGCACCCAGGGCACCCCGCACCTCCTTCTTGTCCCAGGACTCTCCTCTAAGCCTCAGGGCAAGTGCTCACTTGAGAGGTCCAGAAGGACTCTGCACGCCACCTGCCAGCTCGGGATCCACTGCACTGCTCTTCCCTGCGCACAGCCACGACTCATTGTATTCATGACTATAAGTTCATTTCAATAGTAGGTATTTACCTAAGTGCAGAATAGGAAGAACCCTCGAAGACATAGGGGTAGGGAAAATATTTATGAACAGAACCCAGACTGCATGGGAAACAATACAAAGAATAAGTGCTTGGGACCACATGCTATTAAAAGCTTTTCCACAGCAAAAGAAATCACCAATGGAGCAGGGCAAAAACCCACAGACTGGGAAAAAATTTTTGCCAGCTGTCCCTCAGACAAAGGTCTAACATCTAGAATATACAAAGAACTCAAAAAAATTAAACCTCCCAAATTTAAAGACCCAATCCAAAAATGGGCAACTGAAATGAATAAACATTTCTCAGAAGAAGAAATAAAAATGGCAAATAAATATATGAAGAAATGTTCAACATCACTAGTCATTCGAGAGATGCAAATCAAAACAACGTTAA